>JAHZNG010003686.1:0-13656 GCA_027744375.1 Orchesellides sinensis | reverse complement strand
GTAATTTATGTGTACGTATTATACAGGATAGAAAAAGCGAGTGTAGTGGCCAGGCATAAAAAAATGTTGATAAACGAGAAATTATTAGAATTCTACTGTTGTTGTGTATTGTACAAAAATTTTACAAAGGAAAGATCGTTTTATATCAACTAAACAGGCAGATTTTTAAAAATCAAATAGGATATCAAAAGTTTATCTGTTTCGTCTACAGTCTACAGTCAGTAGAAAAACAATGTAGCAAATCAAGTCGATTTATGGCCAAAGATCAAAAAGTGAAATAATATTAAGAATAAGGCAGGGAAAATTTTTAGCTTAACGCTTTAGGAAAAAATCGTTCATGCATGTACTCAGCTCGTCCAAAATGATTATTTAGTTTTAAAATGTTATATTATCATATGTGCTCAATTTAGTTCAATCAGTTGACTAACGGATATAGGTCACAGTCAGTAGAATCGCTCTGTGTTGCCAATTGATTTCTTGTGCTTGTAATTTAAATGGAAGTTAAAAGATTTATTTAGTTGTAAATAGAATGTAGATGAACGTGTATAGGTATGTATTAATATACGAACTCGTTGAACACATCATACCAGTTCTGTATCAAGCAATCATTAACTAGTAATTATGAGCTAAACAAGTGGGGGAAAGAGGTGTGCCATGATACAATTTTGTGCTTCGTAAGTTTGTTTTGTAATGTTATTTGTTCAATATTTAAAATACGTATTTTTTCATTCAAGATTTCCATAGGCATGGTTGACAAATGTTTGTATTTGTATTAGTTTGGTTCCAGTCTTTGTTCATCGTATCTTTTTATGCTGTACAATTTTAAGTATGATGTACTGCTCTGCTCCTTAGTGAAGATAAGGATAATAGTGAATTTCATCGTTTAGTCAGTTTGTAATTGTGTAGTTTTAAACGAATATCCAAGTAGATGTCTAGTGAAGAAAAAAATGAGCACTTCCATTATATTAGACTGTTTTTTAAACGCATGTGTCTGACAACGAGTGAATGTTCCTGGTTTGTTCTGGTATGACTTTCATAAATGCCATTAATTTGTATACTTAATGCTATTGAGCGAATGATGTTTGATGTAGGATTTATTTTGTTTGTTGAAGAAGCATTTGCGTGTTATTCAATCGAGATATTTATGATGGATTTTAAGTTTTATATGCCAAGTTTACTGGCGTTTTAAGGAGTTCGAAAGTATTATAGATTCAAAAAGAAATATTAGATATCTGTGAAACAGTTCAAAAACCATCACTGGTTGATGTCCAATAATTTTTTGTTTGCTCGGTATGTTCTCACTTATTATGGAAAGCAAGAAAGTGTCTTTGAATCCCAGGCTTTTTGATTTCTAATAAACTGGTAAAGGAGTTTTAAAGGTAAATTTGCATTTGGTACATATAATTATTACGTTGCCTCTTATTCCTTAGGTAAAGTCCAAAGAAGTTGGTTGACATACAATTTGGCTTTAAGTCGTGTATGTATGGTGCATAGTGTATGTGAATACCCCCCACCAAAATTTTATATTTACTACTTTTCTGACAATATTACTCAGAAAATTGCTGTGTTAAGTACAACGCCGTTTTATAATGTAACAGTTTTAGTAACTTTAATAACGCTGTGGTTAGAAAACTCGTATGACAATGATTTCGTTGTAGGATTTAGCAGATTTGATAGAAATTAGGTGATAAGTTACTTCTACAAACCAATGTTATTCCTTTACTGATAAGTATAACCTGTAACCCCGCTTTCTAAAATTTGTGCTGGGGCGACAGACCTAGCGTGTGATCAATTTTTATCTGCCAACAAACAAACCGAATATTCGTACATCGGTCAATATTGGTTTCTCCAACTAAAGCTATATGTGTATGTTGCATTCCACAAATGTGCTTCACAGAAACCCATATTCGTATGAATCTAAATATGAGCAATGATGAAAATGAAAGTAAAAACGCGAAATGCATGAAAACGACACATTTGTTGTGATCTTTAAAATACCTTTTGTGAATTGTTGAGAATTAATTTGTATACATAAATTATATACATACATACTTGTAAAATATTCGCTACTAACAATCTAAAAGCCATGTAATTAAATTTACAGAAAATCTTGCTATCTTACCTGTTATACATACCTACATACTATATGTGCAGTTTTCAAATGCATTTTTAAAGTCAAGTTTTTCAGTATCGCTTTTTCAATGCCGTGTGTGTGTGTGTTTTGATGACCAGAGTTGCAATCACTAACTACTGTTATTTATTCTTGTAAATATGCATACATATATACAGTTATGTAATCATTATCAATTAGATCAAGCAACTGTCGTAGTTGTAGAAAAACGAAACATATATATATATATGTAACTGATGAAAAAAGCTAATTGAAACTGTACAGCATATATATTACATTCAAAGAATCAAACTGAATACACTTACTCTTAAAAGATGTGTGTATTTCGTCTGCCATACATATTATAAGATAATGTTATCTATATTTTAAAAAAATATAATATCCAATATCCAATATATTTAAAAAAGCATGATGCTGATGTCCGGAACGAAGAAAATTATTATGATTGAAAGAAAAACAAATACAATCCTACCAAGAAATTTTTACGCGTTGTTGTTTAAAATTTTATTTCTCATGCCTAATTATTCATTTAAAAAATTTAATTTGGAAATATTGGTTAAAAATCATGACTTATTAAAATTTATCGGTTTTTCATGGTGTGTTTAACGAGCAAAAATGATTCGCCCAGAAGGAGGAATCGAACCTCTGTGACTCGCATCACCTACAGGTTTGAAGCCTGCACCCCGGACCACCGAGGCTCGTCTGGGCATAGGACGGTGGTTTTTTGAGCTAGCCATTAATACAGCTTGTGTTGCGTGGCAGATGGCAAACTCATTGAGAACCTTGATGCACGCGCTTATTTCCTCCTCTCTCTCTCCCCAATTTAAAAATAATTAGGGCAACAATTAACAAAACAGTTGTTAGCACACATGTTTCAATAATTAGCCTAAATTTTAATGGTGGGTGTAGCAGTGTATTTTAAAATAACGCAATCTAAAAAATTAAAATATGGGTGGCAGGTGATGATTTGAGAAACAAATGTTTCTTCGAAAAAATTAATTTGTGATTAAAAAGTAAAATTTGGTGGAGAAATTAGGAAAAAATGATTGTATATAAAAATCAGAGATATGCACTGGGTTTTGTGATAGTTTTAATTTGTGTATTATCTTGTGTTTGTGGAGGGGATGAATCTGTTGTAAGTTTGTATACAAACTTGGATGTAAATAAATAAATTTGGATATAAAAATATGTTATGGTTATTTGATATGAATATTAATATAATTGTGTTTTTAAACAGAGTATAGGTGAATCGTCCTATGATGGTGTGGAGGAGGTTTCAATAGAAGCTGTGGAGGATGATGATGACACAGTATCCTTATCAGTCCTTGCCCGTCTTCAAAGGAGTATAGGGATTGAAGATAGTGGTGCGTCAACTGCTCCGGACAGAACATTGGCTCGAGAAGAATCTGATAACTCTACCGCTGTGGCGACAGTCTACCCAGGGGATATTAGTGGATCGCTTACTAATGGGACGAAAAATTCAACGAATTCTACAACGGCGTCGAGATATTTGAGGATGAAGGTGTCCTGTTGCCAGCTTTATCCGGAGGGGAGTAATAGTTCGAATGTGGGGACAGTTGAGGTATGCAGATTAAGGTAGAAGGGGTTAAATTATATTTTCAATTATTAAAGAATGTTAATTGAATTGTTGCTTGTTGTATTTTATTGTAGATTGTAAATATGACCTATCTTTTGCATGGACTGCTGGTGAATAATCCAACGATTAAGACTAGGTCAACGCCAAGTAATTGTACGATTGTTCTCTTTTACACGCATTGGTGCCCTTGGTCTGCGAAAGCCGCCCCGCATTTTAATGCTCTTCCTAGAGCTTATCACAACATTAGATTTGCCGCAATAGACTCATCCGTTCATACAGCGATTAACACTTACTTTGGGATACTCTCCGTGCCTAGTGTCGTGTTGTTTTATAATGGCAAAATATTAGCCAAATTTAACGATACTACGTTTAATGTAAACCAATTTGGCGACTTTATATCAACGTTTACAGGTGTTGTGTAGCTATTATTTAGAATGCTCTTACTCTCAAAAGCGTCCTTATAATGTATTTTTAATGAATAACTTTTAATCTTATGTTTCCAGATCAAAAACCAGCTATCCGACTCAATGTTACCTCAGCAGATTTCGTAGGACCATTACAGTCAGCCTGTACCAAAGGACCTGACTGGTATCTGTTTATGTCGTGGGCGTTCATCATAGCCTGTTTCATTTACTACGTGTCAAGAACTGCCATTTGGCACAGGGTTCTTGAACTTATGCAAAACTCCTGGAGAGAAGCTGAGGCCGTTGCTAGTGTTCCTCCACAGCATTTTCATCAGGACTAAAAATTATCGTGTTGTGAAAATATATTTAGTTAAGTGAAAATAGCAAGAACAACGATCACATTTTTTAAAATGTATTAAACCAACTTTTCTTTGAGTCGGGAAAATGGCAAGAGTACATTTTATATTATGCATCGCATTCAGTTATCCAAGTTAAATATATGTATTAAAAGTGCAGACACTTTACTTCAACAAACTAACGTACACAAATGTTTGTACACTCTCTCTAGTCGCTAAGATCCCTAAATATGTAAATCAACCTTCTAGTACATAGTTACTTAGTATATTATTATGAGATTAATAATAGTTAAAGGGATATAAAATAGTCAAACCATAAGTCGCTATAATGTTGAAGTTAGTATTTGTAATGATATTTTTTGATTGCTAATATGAATTGGTTTTTATGTATTAAAAATTCAAGTATCAAACAACAACATGTATAGTGACGGCTTATTTATAAATTTTCTTCTGATTACAATGCATTCACATTCATAAATCTGCATTTTCAGTATTGGAATTCCTCCAATGCAATTTTAGCATGTACTGTGGACATTTATTTAATAGGTACATCGATAATCGAAGCCATAATTTTACCTAATCATTATCCTCCATTAAATGCAGATAGGATGCTACTTGCTGAAGACTTGAAACTACATAGATGAGTTAATTATGAGAACATGAGTTGTTCTATTTTACGTGGCAAAGAAGCTATGGTGGCGTAGCCAAGCATACAGAAACCAAGAGAGGCGAAGTCATGGATTCAGCATCTCATGTGCCTCCCTATGCTACCAAATGCCTCACATTCTTTTCCACCTGTTTCGAATGTTTGGCGTCTTTTCTTGCTTGGAGAGTGTACTCACCACTCAAGCTTCCTCCCTTTGCTACGTGCGTGTCTGTATGCATATTACATCATATGAAATGAAAGATCATGAGAGATGCTTGTAAGAGAACCGTTCTGTCTTCAGAAAATACTTGTTTCTGCTCTTTCATATCGGCCATACGAAGTTATGTTAATTAAGTCATAAAATTTCTTTGTACGGATTATACTGTGCATCTCATGTTTAAAAGGTTACAATTAAAATAGGTTAGTTTTATTAAATAGCTGTGTTGCATAATATATTATGTACTTAACTAAAATGTCCCTCTAGGATTAAAAATTACAAAAATTCTTTTTATAACCGGTACTATATTTGTATGCTTATAGTATATATTAGTTAAAAACTGTATCATTACAAAATGTTATTTATTCCGGCGAATGTTAGCGTGATTAGAAGATACAACAAGCCTGGAATTGCTATTAAAGGTGACTGGCCATTGCAAAAGTTTCCCGAACAGACGCAAACTTCCCTAACCTGTCCCTCCAGCTTTTCTCTGTCCCTCCAGCTTTTCCGTGTAGCAGCCGCTATTAATTCGTTTTTGAGAATTTGTATTTGTGACCACTCCACAAAACTTGGTTTGATTCGTCATCCTACGACCTGAACATGAATGAAAACGTTTCATATAAAAACCAATTTAAATTTGGAATGCATTCTGGGTGGTATACTGTCATGTAAAACCGTACTTCCGTCGTTTGAATAAAATGTGTAGGTCACGCAAGTATCCGTCTTTGGACAATAAATTGGCCAGTTGTTTTGCTTGGCTCTTTTAATCAACTCGGCTAAATCCGGTGGAGTGAACTTTGGCGAGTCTTAAAAAATCATGAATGTATGCATAAATGACAGGAACTCATTGTGGCATCCCACTCTAAAAATTCAGATTTATAAATACCGTCTGCCGCTGCCTCCGTGAATACAATTGGATCAAAGCAGGCCTTGCTCTCATCTCTCTCTGCCTTTTTTAAATACTCGCAAGTGGAATTGGCTGGGGAGGGAATATTATTTGGGGCCTTGTAACCAAGCCAGGTATACTGATAACAGCATTTCGAGCCTGGTGGACACTTGTCCCATGTTGTGGACTGGATGGCAGCCTGCCCACCACCACCACCACCAATCGGGCTCTCACTCCCACCACCCCCTTCCTCATCATCATTAATGCTTATCTGTCTGCTTTGAGACTGAGGATTGGCTCCTTTGTCTTCTTCATCTGGTTCTTTTTTGTTAAGATGCAAACCACATTATTAAATCAAATCCCAAACCTAATGTAATTGATTTTAGGCTTGACGCTGACAGTTCTTACTTGCGATACGGATTGAAATCTCTTGAGGAACGTCTGAGGGGACCTCCGCCTTGTAAACTTGTTTTTCGTTCTCTGCGCCACCCACGCCTTGCACAATCCCATGAAAACACAAAAGTAGAGCGAGCGTTGCCAATAATTTGAGTTTACATGAAACAACTCTGTGACCACGACTGGAATGTGAATAACAATCGGAAGTACTACTTTGCATGGTCATTTTATTATTGTCTTCTAACCAATTTTTTGATAGAATCATTTCAATCTTACTTTGAAAATGTATTATACTTCCGAAAATCTAAGTATGAAAAATTTGCATGGTAAAACACAAACCTACATGCCGTTTTTCTAGCAGCAAAAAATAATACTGTGTTGGAGAAATTCCGATGTTGGGACAAATACAGGATTTAGGCTGATTGAGTCAACGTAAAAGTATTTTTGCTGACGTTTCGTTGATGAGATCAATTGTTCGATTGGATATCCATAAAAATATAATGAATGCATTAAATACAGCATCAGATCAGTCAGTAATATTATATCGAGACTTGTCAATACACATGTATTTTCTCGAAAGCAGAAAGATAACATACAAGATAAGATGTAGAGATCATATATTCTCACTAAAATGCGCAAGCAGAGATCCAATGACCATGATTGAAGCTAATGTGATTGTGAATTTGTGATACCCCCACGTCAGAGAGCTTTTGCTTGGGAGAGGAAAGCAAAGGACCAGGAGCACAATTTAGCATTATTTCTTATCATTCCCAGGGTTATCAATTGATAACAGTTTACAGGTACAGCCTTAACTACATGCGTATATTCCAGTGGTACTGATAGAATTTAATAATCCTCTATAATGATCGTCATCGGCTATTTATTATCTTAACCATGCAGTTAGATATAACAGTGCTGCATTGTAATGAAAATATTAAAAATACTAATTAATATGCAATGAAACACCAGTTATTAGTTTTTATATTATTTATTCTGATGACTTTGATAGAAATTACAAAACATTTTCACTAAACGGAGGAAAGGGAAGATGCTTTTTCATTCAGTGTTAGTCTAAAAGGCGTCTTTATGTGTAGTACAACGTATTAAGAAAGAGCTGCTGGAGAAAGTGCCTCACTTGGCTTCATTTTTCGTTTTTTTGTAGAAATCGAAAAGCATTCACAAAAGGTATTTAGAGAGTAAGCGTGCCTTTCTAGAGAGTACAACGTCCGCGTGGAAGCATGCCGCATTCACCATTTAATACTGTAAGGCCACAGGAGTGAGTGGAAGCTTTTCTCCTACCAGCACATTCTTGTGTGCATTCAAGTGGAGAGAGAACCAACAACCATTGCATTGTAGGTTTTAAGGCCTCTTCGTCTCTCTGTTTCCCTAAAAACGACTATTGTCGTTTGTAAGTAGCAATCATGTAATTTTGTAATGGGATGAAATTTCATCGGGAAGATGCATGCAAGCAGGATGCAGCATGCAGCGCAAGGGGAAGAAAGATGAGAGTCGGCGACGGCCATCCCGATCCACAGGGGAATCACCTATCACTCAAAGTCGTGGAGGATTTTGCGGGCTCTTTGCCCGGACATGAGACTCTGTCAAAAGCTTCCTCTTCCCCATTCCCGCCTGCATATGCTAGTTTTTATTGCAATTCATTAGGAAAACTGTAGGTTTTAGGTAATGCAGGGTGGTTTTTTAATTGTTGGAGGAAAGCAGATTAGTTGTTTTGTATTACTGGAAAGTTTGGAGGTGATAGAAGTAGTAATTAATTGATGAGCAGTGAAATTATGAGAATGGTGCAAGATTCTGGCAGCAGCAATGAAATGAGTTTTGTGTGTATTGTATTGCATGAATATAGTACAAAGTAGTTACTCAGGTGGGAATGGATGCAATACTAGGAGCAGCATAGCAGCTGGCCTTACATTTGCTTTGCATTGCTTGATTTGTAATTGTATGGCCATGGGCTCTGTTTTTGTTGATACACAGAACGATGTAATCCTTCAACAAAAGCAGAGATACTACAAATATGTAAAGCGGCAACGTGTGTTTTTGACGACAAGGAACCCGTCTTTAATGTCTCTCATCATCGTAATTTATATTGAAACGTTTATACGTTCAGCTGGAAGAGGACGGAATGTTAGTAGTTTTATAGAAGTACGGTACAAAACTTCATTGTTTTTACAATTTCTACTTAATCGATGCTGCTTGATTCTTAAGGTATACCTGATGCATACTTTTGACTAATTTTATTGATGGTTGACGATTCAATGTCGAATAATATAAATATTTTTAATATTAATGAATGACATAATTTTTTAGATTAGGTGTTAGGTTGAAACTTTTTATTCAGAATGCTTTTAGTTGATGGTCTATGGGTCTTTTTTTTGAACAAAGTGGAAATGCAAAAAATTTGAAGCGCAAGTTAAACCATTTTATACACGATTGAAGTAAGAATCGTAGCTAATCAGTCAAATCAAATATTAAATCCCATTCGCAGTTGTTAATTAATGTAAATTAAAGCTAATAATGATAATAACAATAAAAAAGCCAATAACCGATAATTTTTGGGGAAGGTCTTGCAGCTTATGACGTAAAGTTTGCCATAGCGACAAATGTGAAGAACTTACAATTAGTTACGTAACTTCCGAATTTGTGTGTCGTTGGTGAATCATTTCTCAATAACTTTTACGAAAACAAAAATTACTTTTGCTGTAACTTGAAGTCATGTGAAAAAAAGTAATTTTTATTTATGAAATACTAACCGGAAATTTACGTATAAATTTTGTACGCATTTTTAAAAATCGCAGCTAATATGTGGCATACATAATATTTTAGTTATCAACAACTTGGAACGAGATCGATGCATTTTTAAAAACTTAAATTCTGTTCTCCCTACCGCTACCACTGACTCGACTCAACACCCTAACATTGTGAACAGGTGAGAAAGTTTCCTTGTGATTTTCTTCAAGTCATCATTTCTATTCAAATGACTTGTTCATATGGCAATTTTACATAACCACAAAATATTACATTACCCAGCGGTGTTGTTGGTGGGGATCTGAATTGTTGAATTCTTCTTAATCATCGTTCGTAATTCCTGAACAGAATTCAGTGTCATTGCTCGTAGTTCACTAGTTCAAAAACTGTAAACCTATTCGCACCTCTTCAGTAATTTGTTTTCTCAAGAGACCGGATCAATTAATTTTTACATGAAAAAAAACTGTGTGGACTAAATTAATAATTAATCGTCGTTAGTTTTGCCTTGATTGATTGGAGTCCTCATCCACCATCCGTCATCACTTGTTGCATCATCATCAGTGAAAACTACGTACGTCTTGTTGAGCTGTCAGCTGTTGAGTATTGTAAAGGTTGGTAAAAGTGGTTTATTTAATTTTTCTCTCTCGTTTTAGCTAATTAATTTGAAGACAAGTTACCTGTTCTTGTGTTGATAATTTAATTTAACAAAACTTATATTTGTATGATTTCGCAGATACGCATTGACAAAGGATATAATTATAAAGACATTTAAAGTCTGTCATCCCGTTGCTCACTGAAGTCAGCTGGTGCTGTACCCTGAAAGCAAGATGGTACGTTTCATCAAGTATTTTATTTCAGTCAATTGTTGTTAAATATTTAAAGTGATTGTGACTAATTCTTTTTAATTAATGCTTCATCTTTGTTTTTTAAAGTTTGGGGTTGGTGGGTTCCACAATTTGTTCCATGATATACCCCGGCCGTTCGTGGTAACTTACAGATGTTACTCGATCTCTATGTTCCCGGGTCATGATCGCCAGGAGGTTGAGAACGGTGGAAAGAGTAAGTCTAAATTGTCTACATTGATTGTATTGAGTATTGAGTATTGAGTTTATTAACGTGTTAGTTATGCAATCATTGATTGTTATAATTAAGTGAAGATAGTTAAAGAAAATATTTTTCTATTTTACGTTTACAGTTTTCCTCCCTCCGTCAGCGTTGGAACATCTGACTCGGCTGAATGTTGTGTATCCTATGCTCTTTAAGCTGACCAACGTTCAAGACAATCGGTACACCCATTGTGGCGTCTTGGAATTTGTGGCTGATGAGGGGAAGATGTATATCCCTTACTGGGTAAGTGCCACTGCTGTTTAAAAACCTTAGTTTATAAATGAAATGTAGAAGAAAGATATTTAACTGTGTGTATGAATAATCTTGTGCGCGAAGCACAATTTTTGTAATAAAAAGATAAATGTTGTGTGGAGATCGTTATTAGATATGTGTGAATTTGTAATTCGGTAGGTTGAGTTTGCCAAGCCGATTGATTACGTTGAGCCTGAAAGGAAACCGCAGAAGGTGGAGGAAGAACAACCCGAACCAGAAGTTGTTGGAGTCTGTGATATGAGCTTCATTCCTTTCCTGGGCAGTGGCAACCGGTATAAGAATTAGATTTTGAGGAAAGTTGTATTAATAAAACAAGACGTTTCTATGTAATTCAATTCTTTTACTTTATAGACTGGATGGTAAAAGCGTGGCCGCGGTTGGCCCGTCACCTGCTCAGCTTGCCACTCAGCGCCGAGGTGTTCCAGACTATGACTTCCACATCGGCCAATTGAACTTCTGCCGAAACGTCAAATTCAACAATGACAATGGAGAGGGCAAGGACGACAAAGCATTCAAGCCGTTTGGAGGAACTGGTACAGCTCTGAAATCTAAGTCAGGGAAGTAGGTCAACAAAAGATCCTGATTGAAGACTCAACTGATGAAGAGAGTGTTCGCTTATTTGTTACAATATACTATCAATATAATGATCGTTTTAGCTAATGAGAATCGCAACGATATATAATAGGTTTTAATCGGCTGTCAAAAAGGTATTACACATACTTCTTCCTAAATTCAAAAGCACGAAAAACTTCGTATCGATAATTTTTACTGAAACAATATTCAACAAATAATGTCAACAAATTACCTAAGAAAATGAAATTGCTTGCAACTACATGCACTTCATAAAAAGTAATACCGTACCATGAAAAAACCTACGTTTTCTTTTACAAAAATAAATTGCAAATAAAAATAAAATAGTGAGTTTGTACAAATTTGTGAGTTTGTCCGTAGGTATCTAATTTTATACGTATTTGAATTACATTTATTAACAGCTATGCATGTTTTATAAAAGCAAAAAATATCAGCTAAATATTGTATAACATAACGTACATATTAAGCTGAGAATACGTATATTATGTTAAAAACAGGTAATTACTGAAATCCGGAAGAAAACGATTGTGTCTTTGTCATTTAGGCTGAGAGTCTTTCGGTTTCTCTAGTCAAGTGCAAGTTTTTTGTCTAGCAAAATAAGCTGAAATGTCAACAAACTAAATGGTTGGTGGTGATTAACAATCACTGATTATGCTTCCCTGTAGGTGTGCCTCGGTATTTTGTATCGTTTGTTAGACAAGTATATCACAGTTTAGCTAACGAAATAAGGTTACATTCTAGCGTTTAAGTTAAATGGAGAAAGAATATAGTGATGTGTTCCTCTCTCATAACACGCATAGTGCTAATTAATTATTCGCACGGGAAAGCTTGTTGTTAAATGGACTTTCATGGATTTTCTTGCTTGACTTATCTATATTGAGTTATTGTGGCATTTTTTGGCCCATAAACACTCCACTAGCTGTCGGCACGACGTAAGGGGTTCAACGTAAAAAGACTTGAGTCAAATGTGCAAAATGGCATGAATTAAAGAAACGAGTCGAAACCCATGCCCGCATATGAAACATGTATTACAACGAATCGTCATTTTAACAAAAAATACGTGAAACTTGCCTAGATTTGAATAAAAACATGAATAAAAAGACGTGTTTATCAGTAAAAATTACTAATTCATTATAAATTTTTTACTTCATCCTAGTTTCATATCATATCGCATGCACGTGTTCGAAGTACGAAGGATCGCAGTTATTGAAAGTTCATTGGATTGAAATTCAAAGTACATGCTCATTACATTAAAACAGATTTGATTTGCTTATGAAAAAACGTGTATTNGTACATGCTCATTACATTAAAACAGATTTGATTTGCTTATGAAAAAACGTGTATTGTTTGTACTTAAGCTAGGAACTCATTTCTTCCACTCCCCGGGCAGTCTGTGCTCAGCACGTAAATTTAAGACTTTTGGAATGTTAATTTACGTTCCACCCAGGATGTATATTAACAGTCCTTCGGCCCTTCCCGCTGAAAAAAATATTCGTATTGCCCCAAAGACCATAAATGTAGGGCCTACAGAACGTATATTTACGTCCTTAAAATTTATTTTTCAAAAAAAAATATCTTATAATTTTTCCACACGATGAAAAATTAATTTTTAGCATAAAGACATATAATCAGATTTTTAATGTTTGTGCTGGCCAACTAAGATTTGTGCTCGATTTTTTCAAATAATTAGTGGTTAGGAACGTATATTTACGTTCTCCAGAATGTACATTTATGGCTTTTTGTTTAGGAACGTAAATATACGTTCTGAAGACCGTAAATACACATCCCAAGTGGAACGTAAATTTACATTCCAAAAGCCCTAAATTTACAAGCTGAGCACAGACTGCCGGGGATAAAATACGCAGGGAATCTGGATTTGGCACACAATCTGTGAAACCGAAACCGAGGAATGGAAAATACATATTTCCTTGAAGTTAAAAAGTTGGTTCACGATTTTGGTACTGACTGTCTTTTTTTGTGAAAAAATTTGGTGAAATAATTTTTGATGACGGAATCGGTTTCATTTTGTAACCATGGGTATTGAAAATAGCCTTCAATTTGGACTTCTGTAATTCCAAACTATCGATTCCCCAGGGAAAAATAGGTACCCATTTCACGCATACAAACCGTGAAAAAATACGCGGGAATATAAACAGGGGAATTTTCGTGAGTGAGTATAGTCCGTCCAACCACGTAGTCAATTTTCCCAAGTCACCCCAATTACATGTATTTAAATGGAAGCCAACTTTTTTATGAATGAAATCATGAATGAAGTCATAGAGAATTTCTCTA
>JAHZNG010003685.1:0-10252 GCA_027744375.1 Orchesellides sinensis | reverse complement strand
GGTACGCGTACATGTCAATACGTGATACTTTTACCTAGTTATTACTAACACGTATAATTTAAATGTTAACTTCATTCATGTTGCCCGTTCTCAGTTGAATTCTTATATCCCACGCTTTAAACAACTTAACAGCAAAGTTGAACTTTAAAAAATACTTAAGAACTTTTATTGGATCGTCACGTCAGGATGTATTTTATTGATCCTGTTTTTATGTTGTTTACTACTTTAGAAATGCGAGCATTAATGCACTTTTCTCCATTATGTTATCACGATCACCATCTATGCGGCTCCTCCTTATCAGCCTAAACTTGATGTTATTGTGTACACGCAGTATGGACATGATCATAATAAGGTTATTTTGCTAAAAGCTGACTGACAAGTGGGTCAAAAACTCCTCCCACTTATTTTCTACAAATTATCTATACTAAAAATCTGATGGAGGTACAAGAGTAATATGTTTTAAAAGATGAAAGTCAACTAGCTCAACGCATATAATTGACTATGTACGCTCAGACCAAGGAATTCAAAATGGGCCGCTCAGTATTTAACAAATACATATGTATATGCTTTTTTATACTTTATTTCCAAGTTAAAGTCATTGTTGGATGGAGTATCCCACTGTTGCTTTGTATTCCATATGCAATGTTTGAAATATCAAACAACAAGCAAACAACAATTACAACATACATACACACACGTGCTCATACAATATATGTACATGATGGTAATATTTAAAAATTGTATATATACGATGAAAACGGGCGTCTTGAAGAAGTAAATTACAATGGGCTTTTTTCATAAGTTAACCTCACTCACTCACTCCTTTTGCTTCCTTTTTGCATTATTCTCCCTCTGGGCACTCCTGAAAGGGAATTGTGAAAGCGCGAGCGAAAAAAAATTGTGCGATTCCATCCTTTCTCGTGTACTTGCCTTATTAATACTTATTCCCCTTTCTCTCTCTCTCAACTCAAAAGAAACGAGAGTTAATACCGTTTAATATGAATGTATATAGCAAACAATTCGATTAAAACGAAAAAAAGACTGGCTGAGAGTTTAAGCTTGAGTTGTAAAGATATGTATATTTAAAAAGCCTTGAGCCGTCTTTTGTGTGAGTGAGCTGGAGTAGTTGTTGAGAGCTCCAAACAAGTTCTTGTTTCTGGATAAATTTGTAAATGCAGCCCCATAGCCAAGTATATTAAAACCAGCAACAGAAAGAAATCTTAATCGATATGAACTCCTTTTTGGAGTAAAGTAGAAATGATATATAAATATGTACTAATACGTATGTAAAGCAAAGTTTTCCTTAAACGCATAACTATGTGTGGGCATTCATTATACGTATAAAAACACACGAGCAAAGGCTACCTCGTTATATGACTAAAAAGATAAAAATCCTCTGTAGACTTCATACGAAAAAAAAATTGAAGTCGACGGAAGGTAAAAACCCATAATACCGCTCAAAGTTGAAATGTGCCAGAGATTGGCCAAAAAGATAAAAATCTTCTTATCTGATGATAGATTTACATGGTTTTATGTAGGTACGCATACAAAATCTGTACACAAGCTTGTAAAATTTTCTTTTTTAGTTTGTATTTTTAGAGCTAGAATTGTGCACTTATTTTTTTGCAACAAATTTTTTTTCCATGTGGTATAAAAATAAGCACTGTGAAATGAGATCAGCAAGCAGCAGCAGATAAATAAAGAAATAAGCTATATGGTAAGACTTGGTTTTAAATTTTTTGCAGGTGAAATCTGTCCTAAAAATAAAAGGTTCAGAACACCTTTTGCATGGCAAACCTTAAAGTTTTATAAGCTTCTTTGGTTAAATTGGCAAAACCTTGATATATGGCGATCATGATGAATTGTACAATAGTGTACTAGGTAAACACATGTTTTCTCTTCAATATACAAAGTACACTTACATGATTCATTCATGGGCGGATGAATAATATATTCATAATCCTGATATAATATTCATGTCATTTCCATACATTTTTATCGTACAAACGCCTTAGTTTCTTCTCAAGAAAAAATGATTGAGCGCGTGTAGTGGATTAAATAGGTAGACCTGCTTGTAGGATCTCGTCTTCCAAGAAGAGCAAAAATAAGCAGAAAATTCGAGGTGCGGTTGTAGCAGAATGGTAAACGAAATACATGTAACTTTTAACAACTTCTTGGAAGAATATCGAGTAGAACCAAATACACACACAAGAACCTTTTCCTTCTTCCTGCCTTTTTTGCAAATGTAGAATCGTGCTCAAATATGTCTCGCCATGTTTGCTTTTTCACAGACATTGATGATTGGCGCTGATGAAACAAGTGCTTTGAAAATAAGCTTTTGATAGAAAAGAAAAAAGAAAGTACAGAATTTTCTTTTATTTTTTGTGTAAAATGAAGTAAAAACAAAGAGTATGATCATATCATTGAAATGGATGAATGAATTGATAGCTGTTTGGCGTGCTTCACTTGATTTTCCATGAAAAATCCGGGTAACATTCCGCAGAAATATTTTCTTTTTGTTAGGAAGTTCTTAAGAAAAACAAAAGAGGTAAAAGGCACAGTGAAAAATTTTTTCTCATACTTTATTCAAGTTTACCTTGTGTCAATGTCGATAAATTTCAAATAGCAAGGAAAAAGATCCCTTCTGGTGCATACGGGATTTATGGAACGTGGAAATAATACATGGGATCTTTCTTATGTATGTGTATTACGCTTGTAATGTCTTAAGCTGTTTCTTCCCTACCTCGTCCCATCGTCTTATTTGTTTTTATATTTTTTTACGGAAAGGAAGGAACAAGAGAAAATAATGCGTTGATGTCACATTCTTGACAAAAGAGAAAAGAGGGATGGAGCTTTGCACACAACTTCATTATTTTCACGGTATTTTCACTCTCATCTCAGAATAAAACATGTACTGCCTTCTTCTTACCTTTTCATTTTCCCCGTACTAATACGTAATATCATGGAATATCAAGGGAATCCCTTTCAGTAGCCTATTTAGAAAATATGCTCATATAATAATAACAATGTAGGTATTATATCCCACCGTTATTTTTATATGCTGGGAACTCCCGTATATATCATCGTGGCATCATCATAATAAACAAGAAACTCGTTTTCCTTATCCTTTTGTATATACCCATGTTTTTAAAACGATACGCTTGTTTTCTTTTTCTACGGGGGAGAACAAGTATTGAAACAATTTAAGTTGAAAAATGGTGGAAAATTGAGGAAAGATGTATTGATACCTGGTGATGGTGGATACATGTCCATTTTTGGGTTATGAGGAGGAAAGAAATTATATGGGAGGCATGACCATACTCATGATGACTATCGATATTATGTACTACGTCGTTTTGTAACGTTTAACGTAACAGAAAAGTCGTAAAAAATGGAGGAGAGGAGAAAGATGATTAGATGTGTGTATTCGTGCATCCAACCAATTCTCCAGATGCATATATACATAAGGTATATATATTTGTTTCCTTCATAAAAAAATATACGCACATCTTAGTCTTGGTTGGGTGCATGCTTGATGGTGGTAGTCTCTGTTAAATTTCTTATAAGGATATTTTTTATAGTTCTTCTTATATTTATACTCCCCTCTTAGTTTGTGTTTACCTTTCATTTCATCAGCGATAAGAAGGTAAAGGTAAGGAAGGTAGTGAAGGAACACAAGGTTTTTAGGGCAACAAGAAAAAACAAGATACAGAGAAATGTGTACACATGAGCTTTCACATAACATTAGTATTATTATATAGAGGACAGATGAGCCGAAAAACGGAACGAAAATAGTTTGGGTTTTGGATCCGTAGTTGGCTTTCATTTATGAATGTATGCCTATCTACTATCAACTAGATGAGGAGCAAAGGACAAAAAATAGGCTTTCAGTATTAATACAGTTTTTTAACTTTTCCACACACACTCACATGAGTGAAGTGAAACAAGAAGATATGTATTCTCTGTGGTGCCTTCCATTTCATTCTTGGTTAGTCTCTTCTTCCCAGGCTTCTTGTTTTTCGATGGATTAAGAAATGGCTTCTTTTTAGCTTTCCTATATTCCGGTCACGTTGACCAAGGTATTATTCCGTTCCACATTCAGTGGGAATATAAAAAAACGAAGGCTAGCGTGTGGTATATGGTTTGATGGTGGTTGGTGTGCACTTATGCTCCTCCCTTAAGAGACTTATAGACCAACTTGCTTCTTTGGATGGATGGAGGATGGATGAGAAGGGGAAAACGATTTTTACATTTATTAACGTGCGCATCTCTTTGTGTTCCTCACACAATTATTGTATTTTGCCAATAATCTTATTGCATTTAAGCCATTTGTACTGTATGGTCTATTCCTTGTGTAAGAAAGAGAGAAAGCATTAAAATCCAAGTTTAAGATTGGAAACACGTTGAGGACAATGTAAAAATAGAAGTATGCTTCAACAGCTGCAGTGTGTCTCTCTATAAGCTTCTTTTTCAAGCAACCTTCTAAGATGAAGTTAAGATCACGTTGGCTTTTCAATTTTCGGAATCAAAGAAAAAATAGAAACCTGAAAGGAAAGGATTAGTGATGGAGGCATTGTAAGAAATACGCCAGCTGTTGATAGTGAATTCCATTCTTGAGTGCATTGACCGATTTTTCATGCACCTCCATCCCCATCATCACTCATTCACTCCCTGTTCGAAAGCCTTTAATTTTTGAACAAGTGTGGACACGGATATGTGACAGGATGTAATTAAATGTAGCAACCGCACCAGCACGGAAAACCCAAATATACTCAGCCACATACATACATACTTATTACATATACACACTTATTACATCCAGAAGTAGGTTAAGTAGAGTATTGGCACATGCTTTATACTTTCTAACTCCCACGCTGGAAGGCTGTATGAAAGGTACACATATAATCTCAAGTTGTTTTTTATATTGACTCATAAATATTTCATTTGCTTCTACATCACATACATCAACATACATGGCCTTGAGGAAATCTATTATTACAATAGATGTTGTTGACGGCAGATTTTCAATTCATATCAATTATCCTTTTTAAATTGTAGGTCTCTTGGCACAGGTACAGGTGTTTTTGTTGTTGCTGGCAATGATGGAAACTCTGTTGATCCTATGAGATCTCTCGATGAAAAACTTGCCGCCCACTTGGGTGGCTGACTCTATTAAAATTCCAATTGAATTCAAGCTACTCACTTTATATTACAAAACACATTCATTCAAATGCAAATTTACGTAGGCACGCAACCATCCTATCATCATATTACTTAGGTATACGCATATATCTACATAATACTGGATTTCTTCCTGGACAATGCTGCTGGAGGCTGGGGTAAATTAATAATTTAGCTTTGGCTCACTCATTTTAATAACTTGAAGCTGCTTGTTTACCTTCCTTCTCCATTTCTACCTAAGTTGAGCAAGTACCTTTCAACAGGGCATTCATACTTTAACTGCTTTAGCGAAATAATAGATCCTTATGTAAACGAACAGTTTGTGTGGGTGGCCCGCTGTTATACCATACATACCATGTACGTTGTCTAGTACCAGTAACTTTCCATGAGATGATCACACAATCATGCATACATTACATCAAACCACCACCGATTTCGGAAATCCTCAAAGTGAAAATAAAATCCGGATGAAAACATCCCATCTATTTATTTTTCAATGTGAGTTGCTTTATATCAACCACGCTAAAAATATACCCCACACCTGCTTTTACATTGACATGGGCATCATCATCAAATCTTGATCCTTCCTCCAAAAAAATCACTTTGCAACTGATCTCCCTTGCTGAAGATGAGTGCATAAGTAGATACGACACGCACAAAAAATCTCTCATATTTTTTATACGCACGCAAACGCAATGATTTTTTCCAGTTCGTTACCAACCCATGATTAACATAAAGATATCCTTTGTAGTTTGGTGCGTGTGCCGACAAAAAAACTGCAGTTTTCTCCAGAACCAAAATTTTTTTTTTGAATCAGCATGAATGCAAAAGTTTACTAGGCACAATCTCCATCAACTCCCTATGCGCTGTCTATACTATCGACTACAATCACTATCATCACCATGTAGATCGCCAAAGAAGTCCGATGATTCCATCCTGATGTTTTCTTTCTCTCCTGCTCCTTCTCAGTTTGTAGCCCTTCCTTTCATATAGAATATTGGCTTTACTTACTCTCGGTAAGAGCGTTATCAGCAGGATATCATCAATATCAATGCACACACACTCACTCTCTTTTGGCTCTCTTTGCATTTTTCCTTTCTTCATGTCCGCCGCTTTCTCTTTGTGAAACCCAGCGGAATTTTCCATGCCACGTCTATTATTGGACTTTGCTTGATGCTCCTGATATTTCACTGCTCCACTGTGAAAAAGAGAAAGCTTGGCATATTACATGCAACGTTTTGCTTATATATGAACGTGTTGTTACGTGCCAGCTTGTATTATTGGGAAATGGTATGGAATGACATGTACATATGGGCTCTGCATAATAATAATATGCATTTGGCTCTTTGGATATGTGTATAAGGTATATTATGCATGATGGTATAGGGTGTGTTCTTTTTCAATAGGTACTTGAGAAAATCGCCTCGTTTTTCCTTGTAACTTTTTTTTTCGCTTTTCTTATGTCGGACGACTTGCTCTCTTTCATTTCATTCACGAGTTGCATGCATTTCATCATCAAAGCTTACTCTCAACCTATAAGCTTTCCCTCTTGCAAGTTTTTCGGTGAAATCCAAGGAAAATCCAGAAGGTATGCTGTGTGTGTGCTGTGATTATTACCATGTGTGTATGTGTGTGTGTGTGTTATGTTGGAATGGAGCAAAAGCTATAATCATAGTAATTCAAATCGAAAATGGGAAATGGTGTAGTATGCCATGCCATGGCCATCCATAACTATTGCTTTGATTGTCGTGTAAGATAGCTTTACTATGTACATATGTACACAAGTTACCTATATATGAATACATTTACTAAAAAAGTAAGTAAGTCAGGTATGCATGAAGTAATATTTGCATGGCTTTGTATATCCCATATGGTAAGAGAGCATAGATTGCATATTTTTCTTGGATTTTTCTGACTCAGGTAAAAAAAATCTTTATATGAGTTGGGAATAATAATAGGAGCAAATATGTATTTTTTCTGCTTTGGGTGCAGCTTTCTTTAACTAAACTTTCTTTTTTTATTGTGTATATGCATTGCGTTGGTACACTTGTGTGTATATACTGCTCAATTGCAATTTTCTTGTTTGTTCCTTGACTGATATAATTTTTTCATGGAACGACTCTGACGGTTCAAGGCCTGAGCCATTGTAGAGAAATAAAAATCGCCACTTTTCTTAAATGTTATACTTTAGTATTGGCGACAATTTTCCATTTGACGAGAGAAAGAAAAAAAAAGACTGGAAGAATAAATATGGAATGCTGCGTTGCGGTAAACTTTTGGCAGTTTAAGAGTTTGGCTTTGCGCATACTTAGTATTTATTGTTAGGTATTACGACGTGTACGAGCAAACGACACACACACAGAACATAACAATATCTATCCAACAATTCATGCAATAGGGTACAGTTAAATAATTGCATATGAAAAGTTTGGCGTGAGGTACCCCAGAAAAAAAGACTACTGTTTATATGTATGTAAATATAACGGTAAGAGAGGCATTATCTCTGTTTAGTCTTAGTCGAAATGTTGATCTCGCGTGATTTTTTTATTACTTTTTTCACCTTTGGCCCATTTTAGAAAAGGGTAATCAAATTAATAGAGCTTTGTGTATAATAGCAAATGATTGCCTCAGGCACGGAATTAATTTTAATATTTTTCATATTACAATGAACAATGTAGACATATCAAACACACGTATGAAGCATTTGCTATTCCCACCGTATGTTTGCCTAGTTGTGTGTGTAATGGAAAAAAATGTTTTGCAAATTGCATTACGAAAAAAATACTTTATTCTTAAGATGGCAGCTACAGATATAGGATCACAGTGGTAGCATAATTCACGTAAATTGAAGAACTCAAGTCCAATTTCGCGATATTCATTTCTCACGGGCATGCAATGGACCACAAAAACTTGACGACCGGTCATATTCTATATTCATGTATTCCCTTCTCTGATGACGGGGAAAATTGAAGCTTGAGAGTGACCATGAGATGGGAGTCGCTGTACTGGTGAAGGTTTCCCAGAGGTTATATTTTACATTGGTTGTCAACAATTTTCTTGGAATCTGCAAGAACATGTTAGTGATCTGATGAGAAGCTTCATGGAACATTTCGGAATGCCCAGTCGAAGGAGCTGAACAGTTTTTGTAGGGATAGGCTCCAGACAATCAAATTTGTAGGGCAATGCCTTTGCCACAGCAGCAGTTTACTTGGAACTTTGAAATTCCAAATTCGCTGAAGTCCACCAAAGCCTGTAATTTGCTTTTATCAATACACAGATATACCTATGTACATATAACTGTAAGAATCTTGGCGTACATGGATATCGACAACGTCGAATTTTCCCTTGAGACGGGGAATGATATCAATGAAAAGTTGACATTCTCTGGATTGTATACATGAATAGAGTTAGGGTTTTTGGGAAAAAGTTTGATGAGAAACTTGTAACCTGCGGCCAAGCTCATTTTGTCCGTGGCCATTACCATCAGAGCGAAATGACTATATAGCAGAGAAACTAACATAGTTAAAATGTATCCTTATTTTGGAGAAATTTCCACTGTTTGCTTATTTAGCATGTTATTACTTAGAGAATGCCCATAACTTTGCGTTGAAGTTGTTGATGAGAGTATTTTTAGACTGGTGGGTTTTGTTAAAGAGTTGTACACAATAATTCTAGGAATGTAAATTGATTTCACATTTTGTGTGTTCTGTGAGGCTTGCTTGGCAAAAAATAATACAATGCTTTGGTGATGTTGGATCATGATGATGGTGTTGATGTTGAAGGATTAAAAGCAAAGTGAACGTATAATTGTAAATAATTATTTACTCTACATTCCTTCCTACACTATTCTACGCTGTTTAGAAATGGAGGTTGGTTTGTACACGATACGACGATGCAACAACGTGTCCTGCTTTCAACGTGAGTTAACTACTTCTCCGAAATCTGCTCAGTTTTTGGTATATTAAAAACATGTAGTTACAGACGTGTTGCTGGTTTCCACTTGCCCAGGCAATTACTACGAAAACTTGAGTGAAATGCATGCCAACCGAATTGGAGCGTGTTATTAACGGGGTACAAAGTGAAAAAGTCTTTTCTGAAGTTTTGTACAAGCCTAGTAGCGTCACTAGCAAAACAAGTAAATACTAATGGCTAACCTTTTTAAAAAATGTATGCTTGGCACTTGCATCTCAGGTAATTGATATTTTGCTTTTTTATCTTGTTCACTGGTATTTCGTCTGATGCCTGGAGCAAGAGACGTTTTTAATTTTGGAAGTTGTATAAACTTTGTAGTTTAGAAAGGAGTTGAATATGTATGCATAACTTTTATTTTAAAGAGATCTAATAGAAAGTTCAGGGCTTTCAATAGTCCAGTCATGTACATGCCTCGGTAGTTGGTAGACGAAAAATAGTCGATTATGATGTCAAGGTCTGTAACCACATCTCCAGAGAAGCATTTCACGCTAACAAGCTAGCTGACTATGTTTACCAAACTTGTCAAGAAAACTTATACATTCTAACCCCATACACACCTTAAGGAATGCCATATTCAAAGGAATTTATGCCTAGAAAGCAAAAAACAAAGCAGGGAATCAACCATTTTTTAACCGTAAATTATTCTGTCTAAACTAGTAATCATGCCGATGATAATAACAACTGTTTCTATACATAACTCCCTGCAACGTGCGTCAGTATAACAGCATTATCATACTTTTGCTTACATTACATACATAAATACATGCGCAGCTATAGCAAATACCTACATATTCAAATACAAAGCCGTATCAATAAAAGCACTTTTGCTCAAATTGTTTTTTTTTCAAAGTTTCTTTTCCTTGAAGAAATTGACGTAAAAAGAAAAGAACAAAAAACTGGAAGTGGGGGTCTAAACAAAGTTTGTAATAAACAGTATTGAATTTTGAAGTACAGGAGAAAGTTGCGGATTATTATTTGTAATGCTACTAACAATATATGCATATATTGCAAAGGAAACATTGTAATCTGTCCAAATATCACTCACTCCTCCTTCAAACCTCTCTGTACGACTTACTTACTTTAGGCTACGTTGTTTTGA
>JAHZNG010003684.1:0-10375 GCA_027744375.1 Orchesellides sinensis | reverse complement strand
TTGGAGGCCATTTTCGGTTTCCCGCTGTTTCATGTTTCCCCATTTTCCATGAAAACCAAATAACTCGAAAAAATATGAGTCTGAGATTTAAGCAACCTTTTTGGCAGAGACATACCCTTTAATAAATGTGGCTGCAACATGTAATTCATCAGCCTGACACTGTAATTTCCTCAGAGGGACAATTTTGGGTAAATACGTACAAACAAATATAATTGTAATATTTGAAAATAATATCCAAACGTAGACCAAGTAATTAATTGTCCACACATATTCGTTTTTAATGATAATAATTTAATATAAGCTTTATTTTATTGCAAAAAGTTTTTATTCTAAAAGCATGTTGTATTTCTGTAAGCATAATTAAGATACACTTAGTTGGTTATTGTGACACTGATACTCTAAATCTATGAAAACGAAAACTTGTGAAAGTTATAATCTTATCAAAATGTCCAGTAAAATATGGATTGATAATTTGAAATGTAACTAAAAAAATCGTAAGAGTGGTTTTATTACAGACGCATTGCTTATTCAACAGCTTCCAAAAGGGTGACTGAAGCAGTCCAGGTCACCATAGCGTCCGCTATTGCCAACGCCGTAGTAATTTTTGCATTCTTCACTATTCCAACATAAAAGCCTATTTCTGGACAAGACATGAGTTGTTTCCGTTCCAACCTCGATTTAATTTTACGTTTCCAGAACTGACAAAACAATATTCCACTCTTGTTAACTCTGGCAGCGAGTCCAACAAGTATAAAGTTTATGAGATAGCTTGTCACAAGAAGGAAGGCGAAACAAGTATAGCTCACTATATTAAGAGATGTATACATCTTCAAAGTTACATAGCCACAAGTCACAGCAATCGCAGTTCCAATTAAAATCAATGCAACTCCAACTACACGAATAATGGCATTTTCAACGCCAGTTAATAGCTGTGTCATTCGAAACAGCTTGAGAGAATATTGAAATGCACAGGAACGTTTTATTTCATTATATTCCACTGCGTATGAATTTTTGCACACAATTTGAATTCTTTCCGCTGTCAGGCATATAATAAGTAAAACGTAGAGCACTTGTGTTGCACCAGGAAGTGCTAATGAGGCGTAACAAACTCCAGCAAAAGTTTTTGAACAATAACCAATCCAATCTGGCTTTTTAAACCAGTCTCGGAGAATTATGTGAATGGGATCGTAGTTAATTCCAAACGGGGAGAAAATAAAAAGCAGGGGGACGGATAGAACACCAAATGCGAGTTGGTAGATGAGCACGTTTATTAAAGTAGTTTTACCCTGAAATTCTTTTAAAGAACAATAACAATGCTGTTCAAAATTTAAAGCAAAATTATTTATATATAAATATTAGATAATGCATACCTTTCAGGATAGGAACTAGTATGAACACTTCCGTACATAACATACAAATTTCCCTCCGATGCTTAGCCAAAGTCCAAACTGAAGACCAAGCCAGGGTAACCACGGAAATGTCAAAGAGGTAAAAACAAAACTCGGCCATTTCTTCATTACTGCTTGTGTATCCTTTGGAAAACAGCCAAAATACTCTACAGCAGCAGAAGACTAACAATGATATAAAAGCTACTATCCACCCAAAACATAATCGTTTTTCTGGGTAGGAACGAGTATGAACACTTCCGTACATAACATACAAATTTCCCTCTGATGCGTAGCCAAAGTGAAAACTGAAAAACAAGCCAGGGTAACCACGGAAATGTCAAAGAGGTAAAAACAAAACTCGGCCATTTCTTCATTACTGCTTGTGTATCCGTTGGAAAACAGCCAAAATACTCTACAGCAGCAAAAGACTAACAATGATATAAAAGCTACTATCCACCCAAAACATAATCGTCTGTACAACGTTGACGTAGATTTAGGATGGGTTTTCACGACCAATATACACTTGTCGAGAAAAATTGGTGTAGGGATTGGGAATGTTTGAAGAAATAGAAAAATTGAAACGATTGGTTTGGCAAGTGACATCTTAGCTTCCTTTCGGCTTTATGACGCTAGCATTTTCAATTATTTAATAAAAGCGACTGATTTGTCACAACTGCAACTACGCCACCTTCTCGTCACAATGAATGAATAAGTCACCTAATCGCATGGCTTTTAAACTTGGTCAGACTGTTATAACAACAAATAAATTTTGGTACAAAATTAAGGTACACAGATTTATGTCAGTTGGTCTATTTAAATTTTTCGAAATTACCAAATAGGACTAAGTCATTACGAAATTACATTTGACCGTATGACTGGGTCCAATTGTGTTTCATAAGCAATGAAAAATAATGGGAATAATTCCTGAAATAATATAAAAATATGTTTGCCAAATGTTAGGACATGTGTTTAAAATTCAGGAAAAAGGCAATTAGATTCTCTAATAAAATTTATAGGCATTGGCGTACACTAGCTCTGCCATGGAATGACTATATACACAATTTTGTTGGTGGGCACTAAAAATTTCTCAAAACTTTAGCCGGCATCTTTAATATACATCGTTTTGCTCAAACCCCGATACATTTTGCCACATAAGACTAGCCAATAACACGTAGATTTTAATGCGAGAGTTGGTAAAGGGTAATGATATACAAATAAAACGGTATGTTTTGTGAAACGTTTGGGAGAAAATGGTTTTGTACATGAGAATTTTAAATTGCCTTGAAAAAACATCTTTTTGTTTTTAAATAAATAAATATGTTGCCGTGTATTCACTTTTGTCTTTAACTAACATCCAACGTAATGCAGGTTGTTATTTCAAAATGTTTAGATTTTTTCATGTTTTATTCCGTATTTGCAAAACAAAGCTATTGTGAACGTGTAATTACGATAAAAGCCTTTTGTGTACATAAATGTTAAACAACGGTGGATTCCATTATGTTAAAGAATATAATTTTGTTCCACTCATTTTTAAATTTGAGATTATGGCTTTTCGTAAACAAAAAACCTACAGGATTGATTTGTCACTTGTTAATTTCGAAATTGCATACACATAAGACTGGATGTAATAAGTAATCTCCAACATTAAAAATCTCCTGACTGTACAATTCCTTTAAACTTTTTATTTCCTTTCAATTATTCGCTATTAAATTTTGCCTGCTTTTTTTATGGTTCCAAAATAAGCACTGCATTACAATCTGCATTATATCCAACTAATTGCCATACGGTACAAGTGCCTGAGTTGCTCCAGGTTGGAGTTTCGCTGAACATAAAATATTTATTACGCTCCAAATGACAAATCACCAACAAAAGCGGAAGCAAGACCCCGGACAATAGATATATATTTGATCGTGACTCAAGTTAGCGATTGAGGCATGTAATGACTTGTCTTGATAAATTCTCGAATTTTTAACGTATTTTTGTCTGATCGCAAATATTATTATCGAGGAGTACCTTCCAAAGATTTTTGAAAACACTGGCTTTGACTCAGAGCAAAACCTCCAAGTGTATTTTACGGAATATTAGAATACACAAGTCCAATGAGTAATGTTCGCAAGTAATTTTAAAACGTTGCTTCCAGAAAATAGTACATGGAGTTCGTCAATATAGTAGATTCTCAAGATGTTTTCGAGCAATATATTTCTATTGGGTTGCTTAGAGTCAAACCCTTTGTAAATCTTTGGAGTTTACAGTTTACGAAAGTAATTCAATTCACCCAAAAGCAAAAAATATATTCGTATTATGGTTGAAGAGTTGAGGAACCACCAAGGCCAGTATTGGTAATTGGTATCCATGTATGGAGAAGCTTATCTTGCTTGGTATTCTAAAAAAAACTCCAATTCAGTAAAAGCTGGACTAAGCTAAGCTGAACTAGATATTTCACTTTGTCCGAGTACATCGTGAAAAATTAGGGAGCATTGTGTATAGGATTTAAGATTATCACGTATAGATTAAATATGTTCATGCAAGGTAAATTCAAACGAAAAAACAAATGTCTGGTGAAGGTCAGTAATGAAGGAATATTTGATGATAAAAAATTGATGTTTCAAATAGCGATTGAGTAAACGTTTGTTCATAAATGGACTGACAAGGTAATTTCAAATGTAAGTATATGTCAATAACCAATACTATAAAAACTTAGTATATTCCAATAACTCAACTTTGTAATGTAGAAATCCAGTTTTTATTAAAGCAACTGAAATAAATTGACTAATGAAGATAAGTAATTTCCCTCATTTATTATCCTTATCAACATTTTATTCCACATGAATAGATATTATACAACAGCAAACATTAAATAACACAAAAAAGTCCTATTGTCTATAAAACACTAATAAAATACAGGATTCTAAGTCGACTTTTAAATTAAACGTGTGTATTGGCTTTGCATAAAACATAAACAAAATAACAGCAAGAAAATCCTTTAATTTTATCTTTAAACTTGACCTTACAAGCTAAAACAAAGTTACCAAGTGGTCTACACTTACATTCATGCATTGCAAGTAAGTCTCCTTACTAACACTAGAGAAAGGATACGTTGTCTTTACCACCATTTGTTGAAACGACCGAGCTGTTTTGTACACCACATGCTTTCTCCCACACATCCTCACAATTTGCTCTTTCATACTATGTGAACTACTCACCATGCACCCCACAAATGAGCATTCCAGTTGAAATGTAAGATACACAATGAAAATAGCAATGATCCAAAAAGCTAATAAGAAATGTTCACCGTTGTCCCAACAAACTCGATTATACCGAATGAATAGGAATATACCTAAAACCAATACAACGTGAAGAAGTGCAAAGTGAATGGCAATTCGGAAATTGCCAAAGATAGCATTTAGATAATTGGACATAACCTGATTACACCTGTACATCCAAATAATTTGGTCGGAGGAGACAACCGAATAGCTTTCTGTGCCAAATAATATTGTATTCCCTTGTTTGGTTACAACCTTAACAGGCGTTACTGCTTTGGTGTACAAGGTGCATGAGGATACCGTTAGGAGCATGCAAGCCATAATGGTAAAGACAGAGCTGGCAACCGAAAATATTACACAGGTGTATATGAAATTTAACATGAAGCAGGCTGGCGACGGGGTGATTTCCATTTCAAGTACCTCAGCAATAAATCCATGAAGGGGATCCACTGGAGTCCAGAAAAAACCAGTGGCACCAAATGGAAACACTATTGCGGTGTCAATTACCACTACAAGAATTATCACTTCGTAATTCCATGCATGATCCTCATCTTTACGCAAAGGGTTGCGAATTTTGATGAGAGAACCTGAAAATCCAATGATTATTTAGAATTGAATTTTTCAAATACGAAAATATTATTATTTTACACTTTTACCATTCAGTTTTTCATCCAGGTCAAACCATGCATTGTACAAAGCACATATTTCCTTTCGATTCTGTTTCAGGATTGAGACCGCTGGGTTTATAACACATAATATTCCAGCAATAATGCCAGTAACGAATATTCTCAAGCTTCTTAATGAACTAGCGGGGTCTTTGGATGTTTCCAGTTCTTCATTCAGATATAAGTAGATCAGCAATAGGGAAGTAGGTATTGCTAGTATATTTATGTAATGGAGTAAACACCATGTCCAGTATTGGTACCCTTGGCTTGGAACAAGCCTATTTTGCTTAACATCCCACAAAAAACCGGCACTGCCTGAAAATTTGGTTTTGTAAATGCGAAGTTTTACTAGGTTCTTTATTTTTTCCGAGAACATTTTTCGGCCAAGCAATGTGAAGGATGGGATTTGCTGCTGCAAATCGAAGCCTAGGCTGGAAGGAAGGATGTCATTCCTTTAAATGTTTGGAACGCTTAGGGTCTTAAAAATTCATTAAATTTTTAATTAAGAGTCTTTTATTGAACGGAGATAAAGCATGCTATTATTTTCGGACGAGCTGAGAATATTGGATATTGTTAAATGGAGGATGATGATATAATAGCTCATTATAACATCGGATGCCCCAGACCATGAAACTATCTCGATAAAAAATCAACTTGCCCTTGAAACTATTCTAATTTACCGAGTTGAATAATGCGGTTGTGTAATATCGTATACATTGTATGCTTATGACAATTTTCCCAGTAAGGTTCAGAATATACATCGACTAGCGTGGCATAATATGCTGTTATATCATTGTTGTAGCTCAATATTACAAAATTCAATATTGGATATTCATTCTCGCTAAGAATTGGAAGTTGACATTTATGAAAAATTTTCAATATTAAAAGAAATAAGAAATGTTACCAATTAGGTTCGTTTTAAAGAATACATAATTTTAATACACTGGCTGCTTAACACATAATTTTGTATTTCAATTCTTATCTTCGCCATAAAATTAAAATGGTATGCTTAAACTATTGTTCCTATTTAAAAAGTAGCAAACTCCTTAAAAAATGGTTTAGAAAATAATTTTTAAAAATTACTCTGGCCAAGTTGGATTCACAAAACATTTAAAGCGTAGTCGTCCTGCATCAAAAGTTTTTTGCAGTGATTGAAGCAAATTATAAGGACAATTGAATTGTAGAATATGATTTTTTTGAATTTTTTGAAAATACTTTCGGCAATTTTAAATTTAATTAAAACGGATGCGCAAATTTAACTTGTGCTTGAGAACCACTGCAAGCTTATTACTAATTTTAAGAGATAAATTGGACATACTTTCAACTAAAACTATCTAATTAATAAAAGCTCAAGTCTGATTAGTTTGTCAGGGTCTCTCCAAACATTCTTATTAAATGCACTTAGAGTGAATTGGGCTTGAGGCATTTGAAACAGTTTTAAATAAAAATTCGTAATTTCGGAAGTAAGTTGAGTTTGAAGATATTAGGCCGCGATTGTTGTGAATATTTAGACAGTTATTTAAATTGAAAATAATTTAATTGAAGGAAGATTTGTTGGTTCTTTTGAAAGAAGGGCGTTTTCATATTTGAAAAATTGTGACTTTTGAGAAGTTAAGAACTATATTTACTTTGAGGTGGATATCGCCGCATGTAAAAGCATAAAAAAGGATATAGAGAATGGAACGACATTACAGCTTACAATTAGTCTTTTTAAATCCTAAAAAAATTAAAATATTGAAGTACAAATGTTATCAAAGTTGATATTGCTTATGATTGTCACGTTGGACAAAATATGAAATGAACGTGTCAATTCACACCATTTTTCCACTTACAAGTATTTTGACATCACCTTAAGCTCGGTTTATTTAATAAAACGGACTGCGTAATAAAATTAAAATTACTAATATATTTTTGGTTATATGGTCTTATCAGCTAATGTTGTGCTTTGTTTGTGATGGACAGTAGTTGTTTAAGATATGAACTATATTTTGATTTAAATGAGTATTAATGCCCATATGCGCAATCAGAAAAATTCTAAGGAAAGGGTGAGGTCGACCTTACTTGCCCTATCTCAATGTATGGGTAGCCATTGGCAACTGAGGTCGACCTAACACTTTCCTCAGAATTTTTCTGATTGCGCATATGGGCATAAGTGATAGTCATAATGCCATATAATCTTTTAGTATGTTTAACATAATATAAGTATGATAGACAGCTTACGTTGGTGTTTAACTTGCTACATGAATTACAAAAGAAAAATGTTTGTCAGATAATATATACCATTAGACGTTCAACTATCCCAGCGTAGTAGTTTATCCAGTTTATATATGTGTTCGTATAATGAAATACAATATTATTAACCAAAACATACAAAACCCTATTAACAAAAACTCATTTTATGTACGGTACACAAAAATAAGGAAAACAATATAAAGTTGTACTTCTTTACTACATTGACCTGACTAGAACACTTGTAGTGGTAGACCACTTACTTCCTATGTTCACTTGAAATAATATTTCATACAAAGTAATACATTAACACCACCATTTTTCCGTTTTAGTTAAAATTGTTTCCATATTTTTCAAGTTTACTAGAAATTTAATGATATATTAGTTCATCATAAGTCTGGAGTATCCCTAATCTGAACACTTCCTATTGTAATTGGAATTGACACCATCTTAAACGTTTTCACACCTGATTTATCCCCATTAGTAATGACCACTTCCGTATTAATTTTATACTGCACATTAATACTCTTACATCCTCCCAAGTCCGTTAAGGGCACTGGAGGGATTCCCAGATCTACATGCCACGTATCAGTCCCTCCCTGTGACAAAACTCCTTTCGTATTCAATGTTGCCTTGCGTACAATCGTCTTCTTACATTTCGATCGGTCTCCCACCAAAAATGTGCTTGTTTGAACCAACTTTGCAGTGAAACTGGGCACATCCCTCCCACTTAAGTTTTCAATTTCCACCGTCATTCTAATAATCTCGGATGGGACAAAACCCGTCTTTGGTAATCCCACGTGTACAGTCACATTGCCTCGTGCTCCAGTATCAGCCTCCTCCAAAACCTTTTCCGCATGGGATAACCTCACTGGCTGGGATAACTCAGGTAATTGGTTCAGGTCAAGGACACCTTCCATATTTACAACGCATTTTTCAATTATCGGGTCAGTTACACAATTTGGCATAAACTGGCATTCTACTGCGTATGCAACTTTGCCCAGCTCATGGAAATACGTGGAGGGAACGTTATTTCTGGGAATTTGAAATGAAAACGGGTATTCATTGTTTCCTGCAGGAATTGTGACACAATCTCGATCCAACTCTAATAAATTTTTGGTATAGTTAAACACACACTCTTGTTCCATTTTAACATGTTGTATATTCACGTAGTCCTTTATGGTGATGCTGACACCGCCATAAAACATAACCTTTAATTCTTTTGTTGGGATTGGTCGTCTAGTTGGCAGAATAACTTTTCCAGTGACTTTCTGGCCTGGTTGATATGTTTTTGTGGGGGCATTTAATCGTATTGACACCTGAGGCTTTTGTAATATCGTGTTTGTAAGTCTTTTCCACCGTCGGCTAGCCTTGGATGATGCGGGGCGGGCTGTGTATGAGGAAAAGGCGCAATTGTCCGCTTTTGCACACGTGGCACCTTAAATAAAATACAAAGTGAATATTTAAAAGAGAGATTACTCCAGCGATTAATAAAACAAAAAGTATGCAAATATTTTAATACAAACCCATTGAGAATATTGGAGACCTGTACAAAATTATTCTGATTTTTGTTAATGTTTTGTTGCCAAATGCTATGGTATTTAATATCTGAAAGCCGTATTGTGAATGCAGGGACTAAAATAGAATGGGGTAAGTGCAAATGTAAACTGCAGAAGGATATTTTGTGTTGTAAAGTTTAACCAAAATAAATATTCCATTGAGAAATTGGAGAACTTTCCAAACTTACAAAATAATAAATACTTACGTTTATTATTGCAAGGCTTTGGTGATATGCTTTATACTAATTTAAATTTCATAAGAATTGGTAAATCAGCAGGATAAACATGAAGTAATGCAAGTTTGAAAACCACACGGTTTAAACCACTTTTTTGTTTGTCATCGTTGCATTAAAAGTATACATTCAATTGCATTATGTAAAGTCAATACCAATTTCTGGAAATGTTGGTGCTTTAAATGTTTACCATCATAGCTCAAGGCACATAAATCTCATTTTTAANAATATTATTTACACAAATTGTTTGTCAATTGCATTATGTAAAGTCAATACCAATTTCTGGAAATGTTGGTGCTTTAAATGTTTACCATCATAGCTCAAGGCACATAAATCTCATTTTTAAAACATTATCCTTCGACACACGCCAAAATGTCCGCTACAGTGGAGTTTATAAATTTATGATATATTCAATGACCCTTTTGTTTGTTCAAAACCACATCCTTGCAGCTTTTTCAACAAAAAGTAATGACCATGAATTTAGTGATGTTTAATAAAAACCCTGCTTCCTCTGTTGTTTTAAAGTTTGTTTGGTAAACGCCCATTCGTTGTTAGATTTTCATACAAAGTGAGTTTTAAATGATTATTTAATCAGTAATTATCTTTCCAGCCTTGCGAGAGGAAATATTACTCCATTTTACACCTTTAAACAATTTTATATATTATCATGTTTCTACCATAATGTTATTTACATTTTGTATGTAAAAATGTAAAAAGCCTTTTTAAATGGTTATCTGACGTCCCTGGCTTTCAAACATTTTAATGTTGGGAATCAAGTCAAAATATCTGCTGTAGTTTTTGTTAAACATACGGGTAGCTTTGACATAAACGCTCGGTAGAAATATTCAGTTGCGAATTTGGTTTTGAATCAGCGTGCACTGCACGGGTAAAATTATATACTGGGTTAGGGCAAATAAACTGTCAAAATAATTTTGATGAGAATCTGTATGAAGTTATTAAGTTAATGAGACGTGTAAAATATTCTTAGGTGAAATAGTTTGATAAATTGTAATCCCAGGTCTCTGGAAAAATAATAGA
>JAHZNG010003683.1:0-22361 GCA_027744375.1 Orchesellides sinensis | reverse complement strand
AATCCCAAATTTAAACCTCTGGCACCTACAATACGAGTACTGTAGTTACAATACAAAACTTACAATCTCGTATTGTAATCTAAAGGTCCCTATTCCCTATGTTAATTGAATAGATTTTTCAATCAATTTCGCAAGTGCAACAAATCTTTATTGCAACCACAACAAAATTATTTTCAAACTTCTATCCGTTTTTTTATGTATCTCGCGAAAATTACACACGAACGGTATTTTTAAACAAATTTGAATAACCCCTGCTGTCAACTTAAAACTATAAAACATATTCAATAATACCCAAAAATTCCTTCGATCGATTCTTCCAATGAAAATATATGTATTTCTCAATCATTATTATTAGATTTGTAATGCTTGTAGTAAATTTGTTTCTCGCGTCAATACTTTTTTACGTGCTATATACTACTACATACTACACGTATTAATTCGCAAATTGTTAAATTTATATCTTAAATATTCTTTTCAAATTCAATTTCTTTTCGTAAACCCGACATAAACTTGAGTATTTTTTTTTGCTTATCTTTGCTTTTTTAAATAAATTTAAACATAAAACAAACTACCTTTTTGTAATTCAAAGCACTTTACTCTAAATATATACGAAACCAATAATTATTATTAATCTGCTTACTATTCAATTTCAAAAAATAATTTTTTTTAAAAAACAATAATATGATTAAAATACAATATATTTGAATTTAAAAAAAACACACACACACACAAACAGCCTGCCTCCGAGTATTCCGGCAAGACGCCTACTTAATCCCAGAAGTGTCTCGAGCAACATTCCCAGTAAAAACTGTTGACGAGTGTAGGATCGAGTGTATTCGAAGTTTACAAGTTCTACGGTTTCCTTGCAGGGCCATGGCTTTCAGGTATAATAACTATAACGTTAATTTAAAAAAAAAACTTAATCGTTTATAATAATTATTATGTTAAATATATATATATATTTTACAGACATACATCCCATACAACACATGACAGAACAGGTGGAACATGTCAACTTTCAGATACTGAGCCAAGGGAACCTGATCTGATACAATCAAGGGATAGGTATGAAGGGGCTGTTACTTTTTTGTTTGATGAACGGGAACCTGGATGTAGGCAAGGTAGTAGTAGTAGTGTTCCACCTTACTATGATGATGATAGGAGGGGATATGGATCTTCTGGACAAGGTTTTTTTTATACCTATATAATTTATATTATATAACATTCAAAACAATAACAAAACCCCCCAAAATAACAAATATATTAAAATTCTCCAGGATATGTCGACTATTACGGTCAAAATAGAAACGCTTATAACCCACCATATCATCACTCGTCATATTATGATAGTAGATACGCACAACCACCACCACATCACCCATCAACAATCTCAGATAGATACGTACCTCCATCATCTCAACCACCACCACCTCCATCATACTACCCACCACCATCAAACAGATATGATAGTTACGATAGAAGATGGTCATCCGCAACAACATCTTCAGTAGCACCACCAAACTATAACGCTCACTACTGGGATTATCATAATAGGTATGGTGGGAGTACTAATAAAGCGTCGTATTATGGACAAGGGTCAAGTAGTAGTAACTATTATGGACAACAACAAGGAGGAGGTGGAGGAGGATATTATGGTGGAAGTGAGTATCCGAGGGGTCAAGGGGAGACGACTGTGAATGGGGAAAGGTGCTTGAGGAGTTGTAGACAGAATCGGGATGCTGGGTTTTATTATTGTCAGATTGATGAGCAGGGTGAGTTTTTTGTTTTTTTAGTGATGATTTTTTTTTAAAAATGGTTTTTAGAGTGTATTCATAAAACTTTAATTTTTGTCAATAAAAAAAAATCTGTTCCTGGCTTCTCGGCTTGTGATCAACACGAACTAGTATATATATATTTATGTGGTTTAGTTACCAAGATTTTGTCAAATCTGAATGGAGCTTGGATGCTGAAAAATCACATCGTAGATACTAGTTCGTGTGCTAATTTACAAACCGAGGCTTGGAACTGATAAAATAGTTTATAGCATTTTATTTAATATGAGTCTATCAGTTGTATAGTCTCAGGTTTTTTTTACCCCCTAACTAAATCTTGCCATTGGCAATCTTCACTGATACGTTTTTAATTTCTGAAGCTTTTTTATTAACGGATTTTTTAATTTGTCACATTTTTTAAAAATTTCTTTCGTAATTTACAATTTCCTGTATAAATACGAATACGTTATTTTGTCACATGTCACAAATTCACTCAATTTCATTGATTTGATGAAAATTTCCGTTAAAAAAAAAGAAAAGTGTTTTTTAAACGAAAATCCCGTTTGTTCTATATATATTAACGTAAAAAAACGTTATAGTTATCCATTTTGGTAATAAAACCTAATTAATTATTATTATTTTTTTTAAAAAATCACAAAAACGAAATAATATAGGTTCTTGGGACTTTTGTTGCCGCCCAGACCACTTTTGTGGATATTCAAAAGGCTTATCAGTCCCATGGTGTTATGTAGGAGCAGGTCCATCCCAATCAATCTGGAGATCATGTGAAGCGAAAGGAGGAACCCGTAACAATCCGTTTTTCAGTAACCCACCTCATGTAGCTTATTTACACGATAGGCTACCACCTACAGTACATTCTCTAACTAGTACTCAAGTTGCTAACTTAACTAAAGATAATGCTATTCGGTTGTTTACTAATAATACTATTGAGGAGATTGGTGATAATAATAATAATGGTGGTGGTGGGGGAGGTAGTTCTTCTTCTTCTGAGAAACAGTTGTTTGTTGCTAAACCTGTGAATACTAATAGTCAGGAGACTATCGTTAGGGTTAGTAATAATACTGATAATATTAATAATAGTAGTAATAATAACACCAAAGGGGATGTTAAAGGGAAGGGGAGTTAGGTTTATTTGTGAATAAACTTGTTTGGTTTTTTTAGGTGATATATGATCGTGTGATTAAAACAATAATTAATAATAATTTTTATATTTAAACATGCTTTTGGTGATGGATAAAACGTGTGGTTATAAAATTTAGTTTTACGTGATGGACTGTTTTTATTTTGAATTAATTTTTTGTATAACGTTATCATGTGTTTTGTGATTTTTTTTGTTATATGATAATTTAAAAAAAAAATAAAAGAATCTCAACGAGTGTTTATGAATCTGTTAGAATGAGAAATTTATTTTTGTTAGCTGTGCATATTTGTGCATTTTATAATTTAATAACGTTTTGAATTTAACATTCATTATAATTGTTTTTGCATAATAATTTTACTATCAAAAAAGTTTAATTTAACGTGCATGAAAATCGGGTTTTCGTGTATATCTCGTATAACTTGGTAATTTATTATGTTAAATAAATTCCATTTTAAATACGTTTTGCAAATTACACAAAGTTTACGAGAATTCTTAATTCGAATCATTCAAAGAACTTTTTATATAACAAGAATCTACATGTTTTTTTTTCAATACGAATTAATTGTTTGTTATATTACAGCGGAATGGTCCGTAATCACTGAAAAGTTTAATGTCAGAATGAGCGTGCTGGATACAATTTATAAATTATTTATAATCGCATAGTTTTTTCATATTATAATAATTTAAAACCTGCAACTAATATTTTTTTTTTGTTAAAACAGAGCATGACGTGTGTGACCTTTAAAAATTAAGGTTTTCAAAAAAAAAAATTACTTGTAAACTTGACCCTATTTTTAAAAAATCTAATAAAAAGATTCAAAATACATATACATTCAATATATATGAATATACTAATTAAAACCCTTTTTATTTTCATACAAAAAAAAGGACATGAAAATTTTACATATATATGTATGTACAAATTGAGGATATAAAAATGTTTTATCGTTCTCACGAATCAAGTATTACACATATAATCTAATCATTTAAATCAGAAACTTCCTGTCAAAAAATGGAATTTACAAATCAGTTTGTTTGCTTTTTACGTTTTATAAAAATGGGTATGATCTCATGTTTTGGGTAATATGTCGAGTCAAGTTGTTCATGGTCTTCATGTGCATAATATTTATGCAATATATTTCATTATGGGTTTTTGGGTGATCATCTCTTTTTTTTGTACACATCATATCTCTAAAACAGAAACACTTGGTGATTTTTATGTTAAAATAAACAAATTTTTTGTTTGAGATGAGATTGAGAAGCGTTTATTACTTATTATTATTGTGTAATTTTATGTTCATATGAGCAAGAGAATTATCTCATCATTTGGGATTGTCAGAGGATATAAAACATTTGAGAGAGATATATATTTTTTATTACACGTTATATGGATTAAGTGGTTTAGCATGATGATGAGGATATTGAAATAAACCCGAAAAATAGGCTACAGAGACTTGCGATTTCTGACAACAGATTTGGGTTCTTTAGAAAAAAAATTAACCTTAAATCATGTGTCACATGCATAAGTTAAAAAAAAAATATTCTAAATCGTAACGGTCGTTAACCGTAAATTTTGAAAGCTATATATAGTTGCTCATTTTTTTTCTTCGGTAGTTGCCACTTGGTTTTGAGACTACGTTTGCCGATAAAAACAAGACTGTCAAGAACGGGTTCCGTTCAAAAGTTTTGACTACAAAACGCTTTGTTAGTACCCATCTCAGAACTCATCCTTAAAAGCCATTTGCATTGGAAACCCATTGCAAAAAAAAAATTTTTTCGAAAAAGTCGAAAACTGCGCTCAGGAGAGCAGTCACAGACAGACAGACAACTAACCGTTCTTAGTACTTATGAGTAATAATGAGTCATAGATATAATTATGCTGAGTAAGTACAGTGTATAATAGTAAAGATGACCACACAACAGACCGGCTGGTTTGGTACTATAATGTATCTACAGAAATGTTCAGTTTATATGTGTGTATGTGTGTGAAAGAAACGAGATGAGATGAGCTACTGTTGTGTGAGATGTAATTTTATGGATGATGCATAGTATTTTTTTTTTTGGTTTATTCAGAGAGTTTCATATAGAATATAGTTCGGAAACATTCGTGTGTAATATGTTTTCATCATCATTGAAAAAATCTCAGTCATCATCGTCGGCATATATTTTCGTTATAGACTAATGAAATGGATGTTCTTTCGGGTGTAGTCGGGAAATGCTTAAAAAACCAATTTTTTTTCTTTTATATATATATGCACATTTTATGGTTGTATACTCTTATATTAATAAATAAATAATGAAACAAGCCCAAGGTCTTTTGATTTACAAAATACATTTTGAGTATTTGAGTACGTTCTTATGTCATAGTATTTTTTTCCATATATCCTCAGTCGGGGTAATTTTTTTAAATCAGCATAACCTCTAGTTATCAATAACATACAAAAATATATATATCTATATATTGTTTGGAATGGCACATATCTACAAGAATACATAAAGTACATACTACAAAAATTGTACAAAAAATTGATATATATACATTAGGGCAACACAACTTTAACTTTAAAATATGTTTGATGAAAATTCTGAACACGTTTTCCTAGCGTTAATTTCCATGTTTGCAAAGGCGAATAATAATAACTGGAAGTTGTAAAACTGATCAGTCAAAAGAAACTACACTTTCTAACTACCGTTTACGTTGTATACGCGTTTATGTGCTTATTTAGCCGGTTATTTATGCTTATCAAATGCTGCGCATAAACGAACTATGCCATTTAACTAATCTCGCCAATAAATTTTATTTTGTTACATGCTATATAAAAAAATTTAATTGAAGTTTATGAAGAATTTAATTAAATATGAAGATAACCTCCAATTAAAAAGTTTTGACTTTAAAACTTAGCTTAAGTATACAGAATACCAATGGAAAAAGAACTAGGCTGATATAAGCTACCGTTTACGTACTATTTTACAGGTCTGTAACCTGTCCAAGGACACAATGGGCACAATTCTGTATGCTGGACACAAAACACACACGATTCTGTAGGCGTACGAAAACGTTAGGTTTAATACATCGATGGCAATTGTCAAAAAGTAAGCATTTCGACAAATGTGCAACGGCTATTTACACTCGACCAGATGCAAAAGCGCACGCTACAGCCAGGCGCTCGCCTATTTACCATAGATTTCGGCCATAGCACATGTTCGAGTTTAGATATTCAATACCCAGGCTAAAAATTTGTACCCAACTATAAATTAAAAAGTCAAATAAAAAGTTATTGTCAAATAAACCCCCCGATAATTAAAAAACCGTTAAAGCTATGAACCCGTGGTTTCAAATTTCGTAAGTACCCTTCAAAACTACGTTGGAAACATATTAAAATTGACCATGTCGAAAAATCGGGTTTTCGGTCATAAATCGGGTAAAAATCCAAATTTCAGATTTTCGTTTAATCCGCACCTTGAGGAGAATTTGGCTGTCTTATGTGCAAATTTTCGTATAAATTAGCTCATAAGAACTCTTTCAAAAAGACCTTTTTGAATTTTTTTATTATTTACATGTATTTACACGTGACCCCAAATTTTTTAATTGTGACAAACTTACATTATTTTAAGCCTAAAATCTTACTACGTGTGCCAATTTGACTATATCTCGACCATCGATATTACTTTACTGTATTGTCGTGGAGTTGGAGTAAAGTAAAATTTTGGTTGCCTTAAAAAACCATCTTCATATGTATAACTGGAGTACTAGATAGATGGTTATATGAATATATATATAGGCTATATATGCTTAACATGTCTCGGATCTGGGTATCCATAAAGTTCCAAACACAGACACATGCATAGATGCATAATTCTAGTAGAGCGAGCGTCATAGCATCATCACATATTTGGTTGTGAGTATGTAAGTATTATACGGAACGAACCGACGACGAGACATACAGAGAGGTATACAATACACAACAACACACCCAGTTCTATATTATTATTACTCAACCCAGTGTGAAAATATATACTTTTTTTGTGGTGGTGCCGAGAACACTTGAGAAATCGATAGCTTTGCGCTTTATAATAATAATAATACTATTTTCTAAGATAAAATAATTTCTTGTTTGTCAAAACATTTTGGGAATCTTACGAACGAGAGTGTTATTTTTATAATTTAATTACGATTACGATTAACTGTGAAGTTGGATTTTTGTTTTGTGAAGTTAGTTTTAGGGGGTTATTTGCCCTTCTAAATTAATTTTTAGGGGGCTCTCGGTTTTTTTTGGGGGGGGGACTTTTACACACGGAGGAGAGGACATTTTGTATACATTGATGTACAGGTTAAAATATGATTATTTAATTATAATTATTATATTATTTCATTTTGTGAAGGATATTTATTGTCTAATTTTTGTGTTATTTTGTAGAATGGAGCAAGAGTACGAAGAAGAATCAACTAACCAACAAGCAGGTGGAGGACATAGGATGATGATGAATGAAGAAGATAATGAAGATAATCAGCAACCGGAAGCTGATCAACAACAACAACGAAGACGTGGTGGTGGTGATGATGATGAAAGTGATGAACAAACACAACAGCAACAACAACAACAACAGCCATCATCTCCATCACATTTGGGGTTATCATCTCCAACGCATAGTACAGCAAGTAGTGCTCAGCAAGGGTCTGGTGGAGGTAAAGCGGAAGTGAAGATACTTGAAACTGCTGAGGATATTCAGGATAGGAGGGAACAAGTTCTTGGGAGATATGCTGCTTTTAAGAGTGAGACTAAAGTTAAAAGGGAAAAGTTGGAGGATGCGAGGAGGTTCCAGTACTTTAAAAGGGATGCGGATGAGTTGGAGAGTTGGATTTATGAGAAATTACAAGCTGCGAGTGATGAGACTTTTAAAGATGCTACGAATTTACAGGCTAAGATACAGAAACATCAGGTTTGTTGGTTTAAAATTTAATTATTGTTGGATTATTTAGTGTTTAATGTTTGTTTAAATAATTGTTTTTTTTTTTGTAAATAAAGGCGTTTGAGGCAGAAGTGAGTGCACACTCTAACGCTATCGTGAGTTTGGACAATACAGGTCAAGAAATGATCTCACAAGGACACTACGCTTCAGACACGATCAAAAAGAGGCTTGAAGAACTTCATAGGCTTTGGGAGTTGCTCTTGTCGAGGCTGGCTGAGAAGGGGTTGAAGTTGCAACAGGCACTTGTGCTTGTCCAGTTTTTGAGGTCTTGTGACGAGGTTTTGGTTTGGATTAGTGACAAAGAGACGTTCGTCACGGCTGATGAGTTTGGGACGGATTTGGAACACGTTGAGGTGTTGCAGAGGAAGTTTGATGAGTTTCAGAAAGAGATGGCGAGTGAGGAGTATCGGGTTATGGAAGTTAATACACATGCTGATAAGCTTGTTAGTGATGGGCATCCTGAAGTTGAGACTATTCAGAGGAAACGGGAGGTAAACAGGATTGCTTGCGTTGTTTAGTTTTTTTTTTTTTTTTTGAATATTATTATTATTAAGCAGCGAAAGTGAAGTTGAAAATGCTTTATGTGATTACCATTGACGTGTGTCTGTGCGTTTGCACGATAACTATAACTCATTAACGAATTGACCGAAGCACATAGTTCGTTAATCAGTAAAATCGGTCGAAAAATAAAAACTGTTTTATCCCCTATTTCACGCATTAACACGAAAATAGCTAAAAGGAATATTTAAAGATATATAAATTTGTTTAGATGGGATATTTTGATGGTCCAACGTACAAAAAAAATTATTTTGAGGTATATTTTAATGGCTCATTGTATAAAATTTATATTTAAAATATATTTAATGGATGGTTATTTATATTAAATTGTTATTTTTGATGGATGTATGAAAAAGAACTTTATTAATATGTTTTAGGCGTTACAGCTAAAAAAACCATGCGAAATATTTTAAACCGGATAAATAATCCCAAAGGAATATTGTTTGGCACAAAATAAGAAAGTTTTCAGAGGGTATATTTTGATGGTCCAACGTATGAAAAATATCTTCTTGAGGGTATTTTTTGTTGGTTCAGTGTAGAAGAAAATAATTCGTGGGCATTTTCGTGTGGTTGAGAATATATAAAAAAATACTTATAATGTATGTTTTGATGGAAAATGAGATATGAAAAATTAAAAAATAGTACTGGTGAATATCTGCATTCGCTTTCGCTGCTTCCATAGTATAACGTTTTACGTCAACTAGTTATTATTGAATTGGTTTTCTGGTGATAAATTGTTTGATTGATTAAATTTATATGTATTTTTGTAGGAACTAAATGACAGTTGGCAACGATTGAAACAACTAGCAGTGATGAGACAAGAGAAGTTGTTTGGAGCTCATGAGATTCAACGGTTTAATCGGGATGCTGATGAAGCTATTGCTTGGATTAACGAGAAAGACGTTATACTCAGTTCTGATGAGTATGGGAGGGATCTTGCTAGTATTCAGGCTTTGATTAGGAAACATGAAGGGGTTGAACGGGATCTTGCTGCTTTACATGATAAAGTTAATACACTTGGGGCTGAAGCTGATAGGTTGTGTGGGATTCATGGGGATCATGGGTCACAGATTAGGAGTAAACATGATGAGATTGTTGAGAATTGGGAAGGGTTGGTTGAGAAGGCTAAGGTTAGAGTTATAATTTATTGTGATTTTGTGTGTAGTTATTTTTTTTAGTAAAATTGTGTAAATTTCATATTTTTGTAGTCCCGTAAATCGAAACTGGATGATAGTTACTCGTTGCATCGTTTTCTGTCCGAGTATCGGGATCTTGTGAACTGGATTAATGATATGAAACAGATCATTAGTGCTGATGATTTGGCGAAGGATGTTGCTGGGGCTGAAGCTCTACTTGAGCGTCATCAAGAGCATAAAGGGGAGATTGATGCGAGGGAGGATAGCTTTAAGCTGATTAGTGACAGTGGGAGTCAGTTGGTTGAGAAAGGACATTTTGCTGCTAGTGAGGTTGCTGAGAAACTTAATAGTTTGAGTGAAGAGAAGGTTGGGTTGCTTGGGTTGTGGGAAGACAGGAGGGTTCTTTATGAACAGTGTATGGATTTACAACTTTTTTATAGGGATACTGAACAGGCTGATACTTGGATGGCTAAACAGGAGGTTTTTATAACTTGTTTTATATTCTTTTTTTTTTAAATTAAAATTATGAGTTGGTTGAAATGATGTTTTTTTTTTTAAAAAAAGGCCTTCTTGGAAAACACTGACTTGGGAGATAGTCTTGACTCAGTTGAAGCTTTGATTAAGAAGCATGAGGATTTTGAGAAGTCGCTTGCTGCTCAGGAGGAGAAGATTAAAGCTTTGGATGAGTTTGCTTCTAAATTGATTGAAGGTCAGCATTATGCTGCTGAGGATGTTAGTCAGAGGAGGGCACTTTTGTTACAGCGGAGGAATGCGTTGCTTGAGAAGAGTGCGATGAGGAGGGCTACGCTTGATGCTGCGTTCAAACTTATGCAGTTTGAACGGGATTGTGATGAGACTAATGGGTGGATTCGGGGGAAATTGAAGTTTGCTAATGATGATTCTTATTTGGTGAGAGTTTTATTATTATTATAATATCTTCTTATTATAATTTTTGGTTATTTGTATTTGTATCGGTAATAAGATTGTTTACAAGATTTAATAATAATGAATAAATATTATGTGTAGGACCCAACAAATTTGAATGGAAAAGTTCAGAAGCATGCTAACTTTATGAAAGAGTTACAAGCGAATAAGTCACGGATTGATGAAGTTTTGGATGCAGGTCGTAACCTGATTGACTCGTCACATTATGGGTCAGATAGGATTGAAGCTCGTGTTGAAGAGATTGTTCATTCTTGGAAAGCACTTGAAGAAGCTGCTGAGAAGAAAGAGTCGAGGTTGGCTGAAGCTGCAGCTCAACAACAGTTTAATCGGACGATTGAAGATATTGAGTTGTGGTTGAGTGAGGTGGAGGCACAGTTGACGAGTGAGGATTATGGGAAGGATTTGACGAGTGTTCAGAATTTACAGAAGAAACATCAGTTGTTGGAGAGTGATGTGGCTGGGCATCAGGATAGGGTGGATTTGATTAGGAGTACTGCTCAGGAGTTTATTGATACTGGGCATTTTGATAAGGATACGATTCAGAGGAAATGTGAGAGTGTTGAAGGGAGGTATAATGGGTTGATGGGGCCGATTGAGGCGAGGAGGAAAAAGTTGAGTGATAGTTTGAGGGTTAATCAGTTGTTTCGGGATATTGAGGATGAGGAGGCTTGGGTGCGTGAGAAAGAACCTATTGCTGGGAGTAATAATAGGGGCAGGGATTTGATTGGGGTTCAGAATTTGATTAAAAAACATCAAGCTGTTGTTAGTGAGATTTGTAATCATGAAGGGAGGGTTAATTCTGTTTGTGAGGCTGGGGGGAGTGTTTGTGATGGTGGGGGGTATATGGCTGATGAGGTTGGGGTTAGGGTTGGCAGGTTGAGAGAACATTGGGGGTGTTTGAAAGATAAAGCTGATAAGAGGAAACGGGATCTTGAGGATGCTTTGTTGGTTAGTTTTTGTTTTTTATTTGTTTTTTTTTTTTTAAATTATTATTATTATTTTTTTTTGAGAATTACATGTGATTGTGTGTATTTTTTAGGCCCATCAATATTTTGCTGATGCGAATGAAGCCGAGTCTTGGATGAAAGAAAAAGAACCTTTGGTTTTGAACCAGGATTTAGGAAAGGATGAGGATAGTTCTGAAGCGTTGTTGAAGAAAAACGAAGCTCTCATGTCGGATTTGGAGGCTTTTAAATCGACTATTGAAGGGCTTAGGGAGCAGGCTGATGCTTGTAAATGTGCTCCTGTTAATGAGTATACACCTGGGGGTGGGAAAGAAGTCGTTATGGCTCTTTATGATTACACTGAGAAGAGTCCCAGGGAGGTTTCTATGAAGAAAGGGGATGTTCTCACTTTGTTGAATTCTAATAATAAGGTTTGTTGGGGTTGTTTTTTGTTTATTGAATTTTTTTTTTCGTTAAAAGTTTTTGTGTGTTGAAATGGGATAATTTATTGTTTTTATTGTAGAGTAGGTTAGTGTGTGTGTTTTTGTGTGTGATTTTTGTTTAGTATATTCATATTGTTCGTTTGTATATTAATGCTTTGGTGTTTTGTTTTATTATTATGTGTAGGGAAGCGTTTCTTGCTGAAGATAAGGATGGGAGTCAACAGAAACAAGAGTCTGGAGGTCCTGGAACTGATAACGTTGAAGCTTTGATTAAGAAACATGAAGATTTTGATAAAGCGATATCATCTCAAGAAGAGAAAATTGCACAATTAACTGCATTTGCTGACCAATTGATTTCATCCAACCATTACAGCACCAATGAGATTGCTAATAAGAAACAGCAAGTTTTGGACAGATGGGAGAAATTGAAGGATGCGTTGATTGAGAAGAGGAGTAAACTTGGGGAGTCGCAGACTCTACAGCAGTTTTCGAGGGATGCTGATGAGATTGAGAATTGGATTAGTGAGAAGTTGCAGTATGCGACGGAGGAGAGTTATAAAGATGCTAGTAATATTCAGAGTAAGCATCAGAAACATCAGGCTTTTGAGGCGGAGTTGGCGGCTAATGCTGATAGGATTCAAGCCGTTTTGGCTATGGGGCATAACTTGATTGAGAAAAGACAGTGTGCTGGGAGTGAGGAGGCTGTTGAGGCGAGGTTAGAGAGTATTGCTAATCAGTGGGAAGTTTTGACTATGAAGACGAGTGAGAAGAGTTTGAAGTTGAAAGAGGCTAATAAACAACGGACTTACATTGCTGCTGTTAAAGATCTTGACTTTTGGTTAGGGGAGGTTAGTTTCTTTTTATTTTTTGTGATTTTTTTTGTGTTTTTAATCTTATGATTAAATGTATTTGTATTTGTGTTTGTTTGTTGTAGGTTGAATCGTTGTTGACTAGTGAGGATAGTGGGAAGGATCTTGCTAGTGTTCAGAACTTGATTAAGAAGCATCAGTTGGTTGAAGCTGATATTCATGGGCATGAGGAGCGGGTGAATGATATGAACTCTCAAGCTGACAGTTTAATCGAGAGTGAACAGTTTGATGCTGTTGCGATTCAAGAGAAACGACAGAGTATTAATACTCGGTTTGAGAGGGTTAAGAACCTTGCTGCTCATAGGCAGTCCAGGTTGAATGAAGCGTTCACGTTACATCAGTTTTTTAGGGATATTGCGGATCAGGAGAGTTGGATTAAAGAGAAGAAATTACTTGTTGGGAGTGGGGATTTTGGGAGGGATTTGACTGGTTAGTTATGATTTGTTGATTGTTTGTTTGGTGGTTATTTTTTTATATGGTTTTCATTTTTTGTTTAATAATTTGTCGTTGTTGTTGATTTTTAGGAGTTCAGAATTTGAAGAAGAAGCACAAGAGGTTGGAAGCAGAGTTACAGTCTCATGAGCCGGCGATTCAAGCTGTTCAGGAAGCTGGTTCGAAACTTATGGATATTTCGAACATTGGTGTTCCTGAGATTGAGAGTCGGTTGAAGGCTTTGAGTCAGGCTTGGAGTGAGTTGAAAGGATTGTGTGCTGAGAGGGGGGAGAAATTAGAACAGAGTCTTGTGTACCAACAATTTCTTGCGAAAGTTGAGGAGGAAGAGGCTTGGATTAGTGAGAAACAACAGTTGCTTGTTGTTGATGATCTTGGGGATTCGATGGCTGCTGTTCAGGTTTAGAAAGATTTTTTTTTTGATTATTTTATTTAAAAAAAAAAATTTTTTTACTATGTTTCATTTGAACGTGTGTGTATATTTTACAGGGTCTGTTGAAAAAACATGATGCTTTTGAAACGGATTTGAGTGTTCATCGGGAGAATATCAACGAGATCAATGAGCTCGCGAATACGTTAATTTCGTCGTCTAACCATCATGCACCACAAATTGAGCAACGAGTTGAATTACTTCAACAGAAAATGGAACAACTTGGGAATTTGGCTAATAAGCGTAAACATGGGTTGCTTGATAACTCTGCTTATCTTCAGTTTATGTGGAAGGCTGATGTTGTCGAGTCTTGGATTGCTGATAAGGAGACTCATGTGAGGAGTGAGGAGTTTGGGAGGGATTTGAGTACTGTTCAGACGTTGTTGACGAAACAGGATACTTTTGATGCTGGGTTGAATGCTTTTGAGAGTGAAGGGATTAGTAATATTAGGAATTTGAAGGATCAGTTGGTTGGGGGGAATCATGTTCAGAGTGGCATGATTGAGAAAAGGTTTGAGGATGTTGTTGGGAGGTGGAGGGCTTTGCTTGAAGGGAGTAGTGGGAGGAAAGAGAGGTTATTACACATGCAAGAACAGTTTAGACAAATTGAAGAATTGTATTTGACTTTTGCTAAAAAAGCTAGTGCTTTCAATTCTTGGTTTGAGAATGCTGAGGAAGATCTTACTGATCCTGTTCGATGTAATTCTATTGAGGAGATTAGGTTCGTGTATATATATATCGGTTTTTTTATGTATATTTTCATATTTATTTTTTTTTGTACTAATTTAATTAATATGTCGTGTGAATAATTTATTTGTCAAAGAGCCCTCCGTGAGGCACACGCCCAATTCCAAGCATCACTCTCATCAGCAGAGTCAGATTTCCAGAGTTTAGGAGCATTGGATAAACAGATCAAGAGTTTTAATGTTGGACCTAACCCATACACTTGGTTTACTATGGAGGCGTTGGAGGATACTTGGAGGAATCTTCAGAAGATTATTAAAGAACGGGATGTTGATCTTGCTAAAGAGTTACAGAGGCAGGAGGAGAATGATAAACTTAGGAAGGAGTTTGCCAAAATTGCTAATGCTTTTCATTCTTGGTTGACTGAGACGAGGTTTGTGGTATTTTTTTTTTTTTTTTGGGTTTTTTTTAAATCATTTATTTTTAAGGTTATCTGTTTATTATTATTTTTTATATTCGTTCGTATGTGTTCAGGTTCAGGTTACTGGGATGGGATGGGTAATTAATTAAAATTTAATTATTTGGTTTATTTTTTTAGATATATTGATTAGTGGGTTTTTTGGTTTTTGTGTGTGTGTGGTTTTTTTTGAAAATGAGTTGGTAAATTGATTGAATTGTGTGTGGGTTTTTTTTAAAAAATGAGTTGGTAAATTGATTTAATTGTGTGTGGGTTTTTGAATTTATTGATTTAATATGTAATATAGTATTGTTCTAATTTGTAACCTGATTTAAGACGTGATTATCTAATTTGTGTGGTTTTTTTTGAAATTTCCGTGTAATTGGGCAATTTTGTATATTTTATTTTAATTTTGAACAGGTCATCCATGATGGAAGGATCTGGAACTCTTGAGCAGCAGCTTGAAGCTACAAAGGTATGCAACGATATGCAAAAAAAAAAATTATTTTGATAATCATAATAAAATGTGTTAAAATTATTATCAAAATCATATCATTATGATAATTAATGTAGCGCAAAGCAGCAGAGGTGAGAGCCCGAAGATCAGACCTGAAGAAAATTGAAGATCTTGGAGCGATACTTGAAGAGCACCTTATACTTGATAATAGGTATACTGAGCATAGTACTGTTGGGTTGGCTCAGGCTTGGGATCAGTTGGATCAGTTAGGGATGAGGATGCAGCATAATCTTGAGCAACAGATTCAAGCTAGGAATCAGTCTGGTGTTAGTGAGGATGCTCTTAAAGAATTTTCGATGATGTTCAAGTGAGTTTTTTTTTTGTTATTTTGAGGTTCATTTTATAAACAAATCTATTTTTAAAAAAATATATCAATTTTATTATGATGAAATTTTTTTTTAGACACTTTGACAAGGATAAGAGTGGTCGTTTGAACCAACAAGAGTTTAAATCTTGTTTGAGAGCTCTTGGATATGATTTACCGATGGTTGAGGAAGGTCAACCTGATCCAGAGTTTGAAGCTATACTTGACTCTGTTGATCCGAATAGGGATGGACATGTTAGTTTGCAGGAGTACATGGCTTTCATGATCTCGAAAGAGACTGAGAATGTTCAGAGCTCGGAAGAGATTGAGAATGCTTTTAGAGCGATTACTAGTGGGGAGAGGGGGTATGTTACACGAGAGGAACTATATGCGGTGAGTATAGGTTTTTTTTTACATACTCGTATTAATTAATAATTTTTGAATTCGTGTGTTCATGTGTAATTTATTTATTTATTTGCAACAGAACCTCACGAAAGAAATGGCAGACTACTGCGTGTCCAGGATGAAACCTTACGTTGACACCAAAACTGGTCATCCCATACCTGGGGCTCTTGACTACGTTGACTTTACTCATCAGCTTTTTCAAAATTAAAATTTTTATTATTTTTATTAAATTATATGTTTTTTTTTTGAATTTATGTAATTATAAAATCGTAGTAGTCACTGCCTTATATAAAAAAAAATTTCCAATTTGCAATTTGCTGTTCTTGTGTACACGAATACTTGCTAAATTATATACTATTTGTAGTTTGAGGTAACAATTTTAAAAATATTTAACAACAAATAAATACATGTGGGTGTTGAAAAATTTATTATTCATGATGATTGTTGATAAATGAGTTTATGTATGAAATTACGTTTTATAAATGCAGATTTTAAGATAACTTGTTCAGCATAAATAAGTACCCGTATATATATATTTCAGGATTTCCATAGCTCATTTGTCATTTTATATCAGTCCAGTACTAGGTAGTCGAAGCGGATTGGCAACGTAATAAGAGCACGTCCCAATAGAAATTCGCTCCAAGTTTCCTGGGCACCCGCTTTTGGTCCTTATAGAGGAAAATGTCTTAATTTTTTAGTATTACAATTATAATTTTTTTAAACCCAACAGTTAAAAAAATACCGACCGATGTAAGTTAAAATGGACTACATGTTACTAAATCAAAGCCTAATTTAAAAAATGCTTGTGTTTTTATGCTTTGTTGGCATTTTTCGTGTTAGAATTATATACACAGTTTGGCTTCCAAAAACACCCATGGTACTGGACTGTTGGGAATTGGGAGCGATTGGAAAACCAAGTTTTTTTTACGGGAAGTGCTTGAATTCAATTTGAGTCACCAAGATTGTTATTTTTATTTTTTTTAAATAAAAAACTTCAGCTCATTGGCTAAAAATTATGGTGATTGCACCTCGCGTTGAAATCTTCCAAGTGTTGCAAATGGAGGGTTGAAAATAAATTTTCAGAAACTGAAATAAATTTTTATGCCTCCAATGCTAATCAAACAGATTTTTTAATAAATTTGTCCCATAATAACAGCCTCCATATAAGAGCACCTCTTTATTAGAGACAAAATAAAATTCCCCTTGGGGGTGCCAAGTAGTTCCACTGTATTTTTTTGTCCATTTTTATTCTAAAATGCATTTTCGCTATATTCATGCTTACTTATAAGTTAATTTAGAGCTAGCTTGCAATTTATGTTTGCAGTTATTTTATAAAAAATGTTTTAAACAAAAAATAAAAACAATTTTCTTTTGAGTATGATGTTTAAAAAACAAATTATTAAAAAAAACTATATCTCGCGCCAACTCTAACGAAACTCCGTTAAACTTTATTTGTGAGAGTTTTTTTATTCGTTTCTGTTTGTGTTTTTAGAATATTGTATGTTTCATCGATTTAACCAAACAAGATTTATATATCATTGAAATCATAAAATATGCGCATGGTAAATACAACACCGACATAATAATAAAATCATATATCATCCTTTTATTCAATAATAAAAAAAAACGAAAACACTTGGATTTAAAAAAAACAACAACAACAACAACACAACGTCAACAATAAAACGAACAAAAAATGAGTAATTTTACACGGATATTTAATTCCCGTAAATAAAAAAAAACATTATGAGTATTTCTTTTTTTTTAAATTTAAAATAATATAAAATTATTATAATAATCTCATTAAAATGGCACCAATTTATTCATTATAAATTACACACAAGTGTAGTAAACTCTCATAATATATATATGTGTATATACCCCAAACAAAGAACCATGTACATATTATGTAGTCACCAAAAACGTGTGTGTATAATCTCGTCATGTAAAAAGATTTATATTAATGTACCTAAAATTAATTATATGTTACCATGATGTAATACTATGTTATTTAAAGCTGCGAGTTTTTTTTCAATATTTAAGCTCAATCTTCCTAAAAATCATCATTTTCTTTACATATTGTATCATTTTTACAAAATACTGTTTTGATTGTTTGATAGGCACACGGGTTATTTTATAAATTGCAGGTTTCAAAGCGAAACGTTTTTTTTCGTTACGTTACATTGACGCTTCTCACGTCACTTTGGCAAGTGTGTCATATATGCCAAAATGTAAAAGTTTACTTCTTGGAACATATAAGTATCTAGAACCCAGGTCTCCTAAAAAGCTATCAAAAAAAGTGTGCCGAATCTGGTGTACGAAATTGTTTCTATGTGCATAGTTGCCATCTTTTCCAATGTAAAATGACGGAATTCGTATACTGGAAACCAAAGGCCTTGATGGTTTTTGGTCATGGCCTCGGCACAAAAATTTTGGTTGTTATGAAATTTTTGAATAGACACCTGGATTCTTGTTACTTCATTATTCGGTGGTTTACTTACCAACTTGGTGAAAGTTTACCAAACGTCATTTAATAACATACACAAAATTAATCTCACGTCAATTTTTGGTAACTTGTAAAATTTAGGTACATTTGGCATGCTTGCGTGCGTGATGTGAGGAGCGTCATTATAAAAATCTTTCATTCTCAGTCATATAGTGGCTTCTCACGTCACCATGCCAAGCGTGCCATATATGCCAAAATGTAAAAGTTTACTTACCAATTTGGTGAAAGTTTACCAAACGCCATTTAATAACATACACAAAATTAATCTCACGTCAATTTTGGTAAGGTGTAAAATTTTTTGGCACATATGGCATGCTTACCATAGTGACGTGAGGAGCCACATAAGAAAAAAAACATTGGAAAATTGTGTAAAATTTTTGTGGTTTTGTCGCAAAAAAAACAGTTGATCTAAAAAAAAAAAGTTTTGCATATATTTTAGTGATTGACTAGCGTGTATATGTATTTTTAAAAAAGGCAAAAAAAGTGAAAGATTTTTTGTTGAATTTTTTTTTGTAAAGCACATATATATTTAAATATTCGGCAGAGAAATTGGCAGTGTGAGTGATGATGTTTATACATTTCTCGTAAAATTATGGCAGTTTTGAAGTGAACATGCAAAAAAAATAATTTAGGTTTCATTAAATGTTCACGATTTTATATGTTCACCTGTTTTCTTTTTATGTGGCAGTTATTATTATTTTTGTTTTAAACACGTACGAGGCAGTGATCTGTTTTTTTTATACACCACCCCCGAGCAAGATATATATAAATAGAGAACACAAATTGAAAATAAAAATCATTTAAAATTTCAAACAACAACATCCAATCTCAACCCAACGGTTTTACTAACCCCACAATCCCCACAATACCCACCACATTTCCCTTGAACAACTTGTGATGATGATGATGATGAAAGTGAGTGATGATTATGAGTACCAGTAGTATTCTTCCTAACAACGCGCATAGTAGCACGATGTCCAGTGGTAGTCCAAGATGATACAGAAGACACGGCGAAACTCGTACGTCTCAAATCGATTGAGAAACGACCTTGGGGACAAGTCATTGTGCTTGAGTAGCAGTCTCCTGCTGTTCCGTACTTTATTAGGTCTTGGGTTGAGTATGCGAATGTGAAGTCTTCAACTGGATGTTTTATAAATAAATAATTAGTTTTTAAAAAAAATTGGTTCTTATGTTTGTACAACATATTTTTTTAACATAATATTTATGGTGAAAAGTATATATAATATATGAAATCTGGATTTTTTGTGTGGAATTTTAATGCCAACAATTTAAATAAACCCGCAAACAGGATATAGAGAATTTGAGATTATTTTAGACTATTTTTGTTTGTCAGGCTTATTTGGTGTTCAGAATGGAGCGATTAAAAAATTGTTAGAAGTAGAACCAAAAATGCATTATTAAAAATCGCATTAAAATTTTTGCAATTATGAAAACGAATGGATAAAAAATGGATCTTTCCTCATGTGCCGCATGCATATATGTTTAAATATATAAAGTTTCGAAATTGTACCTGTCGCTATAACGGTAAATTTTGGTAATCCGTAATTTTACTCGAGTTGCCCCTTTGTTAAAAACTACGTTTGCCGAAGACAGAATCTCATAAATGAACTCATTTAATTAAAAAAAGTTTTGGCCAAGTAACTATGCATATGCTGCAATAAAACATTTTTTTAAAATCTTAACGGTTTCTAACGGTAAAATGTGACCGTTAGTGTTCATCTTAGAACTCAGTCAAGCCATTTGCATTGGGAACCCACTACAAAAAGAATTTTTTATTTTATTTTTTATGAAAAAGCTGAAAACTGCGTTCAAGAGAGCAATCACAGACAGACCGACTGACAGACAGACGCCGCTACCATTCTTAGTAACTTGCTAAATTGCAAGTTATGAAATATGAAAATAAGTTAAGGGCACATAAAAATCGAAATTACCAAGCAATAGTGGAACTTTCTTGTCATCCACCTATACATAAAATTGTTGAATATTTAAAAAAACAAACAATAACAATTTAAATAAAAACTCACCATCAACACGTAAATTGGTGATGTTAACCCGTACTTTCCTCCACCTGGTAACCCCAACCCGTCTATTCCGATCATTAACGCACTCACAAGAACTCATGCGTGTCCCATTCCTGGGACAAGTTTCAGGCCGTATCAACCTCTTCTCATAAATCTCTGAATAATTATTATCCTCCCCACTATTAAGAGTAATATACTCAGTAGGAAGGGAAGTACTGTCAGTCATCCCATGACAATAAACTCTCACGTTACTCCTCCCACCAACGTACAACTCGTACTCACCATCTTTAACCTCAACGAATCGTTTCACAAGCTCTTCCTTCATGTCTGCACATGACTTGAATACGTTACACCCACATTTACGTTTTCTTTGGGGTTTAGACTCGATGTTGCAGTGACGAGCTGGGGTTTTCACTTGATTTTGGGTACAGAATACTTTTCGTTTTTGGGTTGATTGGTATGGTTTTGTGTTTGTTGTTGTGGTGGTAGTATTCGTACATGTGCATGGGGACCATGGTGATGTTGACCATACGTATGTACTATTTGATAACGATTTATTGTTGTTGTTGTTGTTAACGTTGTTGTTTTCGCATGTTTCACTAACGATGCAGTAGTCGTATTCTTTAGGTTTTGGTAGTGAACAGTAGTTTGTGTTGTTTGGTGATGATGGGGTTGATTTGGGGTGGTAAAGCGTCTGGGTCTATCCAGTCGTATAACCGTCTGTGACATGTTACGCGTCGGGATGATAGTCCGTATCCTCCACATGGGCGGGAGCACTAAGTATAATTTATGGGGAGAATTTCTGTTTATATTATTTTGCATTCATTTGATTGTTGTTTGAAATACTTTTATATATTTTCAATGCTTTTCTTTTTAGTTTATGTTTTCTTATTGCATATTTACAAAATACTACTGCTGAGAGAATTTTCATGTGAGTTGATCGTAGATACTGTAAGTTTTGCTGCAATTTTGAGTTTTCGTCAGGCGTAACAACATGGCAAAATATCTCGACAAAATATTCACACCTTTTTGAGTCTTTTGATTTTTTTTTAGATCGCAAAAAAACTTATCATGCAAGGGTTCATTCTATTAAAATAGTTTTGATATTCGAGCAAACAACGCTCTTTCCTCACCCATTTCTAAAAAGAATTTTCTAGCAGTATATTTTTACCTAAATTCGGGTTTTTCATCAATCCATTATATTCCATTTTTGCACTATATCTGGTGTCAACCTCATAACTCGAGATAGATAGAATATCCTAAAAAATATATTTTTACTAATAACCCCACAGTCACAATAATATTTTCTGAAATTCTTATAGTACATACCAAAAAATTTATTTATGTATATATGTAATGTCTGCAGTAAAGTCAATAAATAAAATTTTTCAACTTTTGACAAAAAAAAATCACCAAAAAGCCCTTTACGCAAATTTTCGCAAAATATGTCAAATATGGAATTAAAATCTTTGAAAAGTGGCAAATTTAGTTTACAAATAATAGTTTGAAAATGTGTTTTTATTTTTGAAAACAAGATTTAATTTTTTTTTAAAACTCTTATTGAAGAAAGTATTTAAAAAATGCAAATTTAAGGCTTTATTAAATGGGTGGAAAAAGACATGTTTTCGTGGCATCGTATCTATAGAAATTTAATGCTGCAATCAAATAAATGATGATGACGATTATTATCCTGCATGCAAAATCTTTTCTTAGGAAAGAAATAATAATAATAATAATGACGAAAGTAAGATATTGAAGATTTTATA
>JAHZNG010003682.1:0-15131 GCA_027744375.1 Orchesellides sinensis | reverse complement strand
GTGTATACTGCTACTGCTTCCAGGAACACAGTGCTGCTATATCCCAATAGCATAGCTCCGTGCTGCTAAGTGTACACTGCATTGTACCGTTTTGAAAGATAAGCAATGGTGTGGATGTGGTGAGTAGTGGTATGTACCTACGGTTTTACTACTATCCGGAGGTGAATTTTTCGAAAATTTTTATACTTTAAAATTACTAAACTTTAATTTTGCAGCAAATTTACATGTAACCATGTAATCTACTTAATCTACAATCTACTTAACCATGTAAAAAAAAGCATGCTCTTTTACATGGAAAATGCTATCTCTCCATGCTTGGAGCTCCTACTATGACACAACCTTCCCTGGTTAGAAAGTTTTGAAAATCAACACGTCTTCATGCAAGTTATTAGATTTATCCCACAATTTCCTATTGACACTTAGGTAAATTTTATATATCCTTTGTTGCATCTCCCATCCAGATCTATATTTGCACATGATTTTCTTTGTAATTAGCTACTGATTTCACTATAACTTTTATTGTGTAGTGTGTAGGATGGGATATTTTCTACAAACGAGTTCATATTTTGCCATTTAATGTAGCTTTTGATAGCATAAATTTCTTATACTCGTTCGAAGACCAGTTCAACAAGAATTCTCTAAAAACATGTCAGTTTCAATGAATTCGGTTACCATTTTAGTGAAACTGGATGGCTTGAAGGAAGCTCGTAAAATGAACTAATGACCCATCATACTGAAACTATTACACGAAATTATTTTTTGTCTTTAACATGTGAAGTGCAGTGAGTTCATACTATATAGTTTAAATTTGAAAGAAATATCTTATGAGAACTTATTATTACATTCATGACCGATTTATCCTTTGATACAACTTAATTCCATGAATTTCAGTCTAAACATGACGACGTTTTAATCCATGAATGATTTAGGTATGACACAAAAACAAAAGGCTGCAGTTTGAAAGCTTACATTCACGGGTTAACCATGTATTCATTTTAAACCCTACTTAATTCCTCTTATGTCATTTTGATAACATAAAGTTACTAAAATTATAACACATCTCTTCTTATGTACATATGCATAAACAGGTGATTAGATAAGAAATTATTGATTCTCACCATTGTTTTATCCATATCCGTGTATCGATACTTAACATATTATGATAAAAATAATTTTGATCCACCTGGCATGTGGAAACCAATAGCAAGTTGTTACAAAACGTTCTTTTGCGATTTTAGCAATTTAATTAATTAGTCCAACGTATACAGAAATCTGCTGTTGTATTGAAGTAAGATGTTTATCCTTCATAGTAGTACTCCAGTATTTTTAGTAATCTGACAACAAGGCTTATTATGAGATGAATCATGGATGACAGGCCGACATACAATAAAATTAGCATAATAAGTAAATTACCGTATCATGCTGCACGACATGGAAAAGCCTGTTCTTTTCATAAAAGAAACTTGAATGTGCATATAAAAAGCCTGCAATTACCCATTTCGAATTAGTTATTCCTGCTCATCACGCAGAGAACTCGCCGTATATTTTGTTTAAAAATTGTATTTTTTACTATTAGTACATCATTTGACTTCAGACTACTAAGCAATCCGTCTGTCGAAATGGGTTTTCGCCAAGTGTGCATTCTTTTCGTTGTGCTCTTGACTCAGAGCGTATTTTGGTAAGGGTTGTCTAGCATATTTGTAAATTTTGTGCTTTAATACTGTTTTTCATTGCGTTTTTTAATAATTAACATAGTCAAGATGAGCCAGGTGCATTGTGGATTCCAAGTCCCCACTTTACAAATGGTCGAACAGGTGGCGGCGTCGCCAAGTGGTTGATTATCCATGGTAGGACTTCAATTTTAAATGGAATTGTGTAGCTTGAAGATCTGAGTTGAGATTTTATATTAATGAAATATTGTTTTGTGGGGTTGTAGGTACCGCAGGAGGATCCTCAGCTGAAGGCATTGGTGCCTGGTTTCAAAATCCAAACTCCCAAGTAAGTGCCCATTACGTTGTGGATCAACAAGGCGTCGTGGCACAATGCGTTCTGGAACGGAACACTGCCTGGGCAAATGGTCGCATTGAGAATGGAGCTGATCCATGTAAATCCATATATAAATGGTTGCTTTGCAATATTATAAAAAACATGGTAAACATAATTTTCATCGATATTTGTTTTACTTTTGACAGGGTGGACCACCAACCCTAATCCCCTCACCATTTCAATTGAGCACGTCAAGTCTGCCACCGANTTGAGCACGTCAAGTCTGCCACCGATAACTCCAACGAGCTGACAGCAGCACAAAAGCAAGCATCCTTCAACCTTATCAGAAACATCCTTGCACGAAATCCCGGAATCAAGCCAGCCTGGGCAGACAGCACCGGTGGAATCACTGGTCATTACTCCATCTCACCAATTTCCAGGGAAAGATGTCCTGGTCCATTCCCATGGGCTGAAATGTTTGCCGCTATTGGAGGGAGTGGGGAACCATCCTGTGTAGGTACTGTGACAGCAGACGCACTTAACGTGAGGTCTCAACCAAACACCGGCGGTAGCGTTGTTGGAACTCTGTACAATGGACAATCTGTTACCTTTGTGGAACGCGTGGAAGGCGAGAATGTGAGTGGGGTCACAGGATGGTTTAAAACATCTCAGGGATACGTGTCTGCATATTATATTAGTCTACGAGAGCCTAAGCCAGATTGGTGCTTTAAATAAATATATATAAATTAAAAATCGCGAATAAATTTATCATTGTAATTGGATTTTTTGAGATGTGGTTTTATTTCCAATAAATTTTCAAAATTACAATATAGCTTCTTCGGCGTTTTCTTAGACTGTCATTGCACCAACGTCATATGTGCCGCTGCTATTTATTTTCTTAAATTGAGAACACATACAAGACACAATAGTCGAAACGAGCATTAAAATTAGTACGCAAGTTAATGATGCACCAATGTAAAAGAGGATGGAGGGTTTAACAGGCTTGGTAGAAGTAGCGTCAACTTCAACAAAGGTTGTCATGTTGCTGAGAGGACTGGTAATGTCTAAAAGATCTTCCAGGTGCTCCAATAGTTGTGTGGTGGCTTCTTCTGGTGGTGGGAGTTGGGAAGTTGATGGGGGGATGTCAAAGACTTTATGTGCCACTGTCGTGGTAGTGTTGGTAATGTAATGGATGGTGTCGTTGAAACTGACTAAACTGAACGCTGATAAGTCCGGCTTTTCCTTTTGCTGCATCTCCTGACGTTTGAGGCGCATTTGCTCTGCCCATTGGGTTGAGCATGGGAGAATGATGTTGATAATTATTAGGGACAGTCCAGCAGTGTAACAAAGATGCGACATTTTAAAAATAAGATTTGACAAAATAATAATAGAAAATCAAATAAATTTTGGTTTTTCGGTTAGGAGCTGTAGAATTATGCTTTGGAGTTTAGTTCGGCGAAAGAATTGTACACCGTGACCATGTCTGTAGAAAAACAAGTGAATTGATTGAGTTGGGATACAAGTTAGATTTTGGCATTTGGTATTGTGCTTTCATTATGGCTGCAGTAAAAGTAAAATTGAATGAGGCATTAGTAACATGACTTTTTATGTGAAGTGCTGTAATGATGATGGAAAGAGATAATGTAATAATGTATTATACACATTGGAGAATTCCAATGGAACGTGAGCAAGGTGAAGGATGAGACGAATTAAAAGTAATGTTTCTCCGCGTGTATCCTTGAAAATTTTATGTATAATTTTGGCATATTTGGAAATTCAATTTGGTTATAAAGTTAAAATGCAACGTTCACTTCCTGAACAGAAGTTGCTGTACGGACGTAAGGTCTGTTTGTTACTGTTACGTCTTTTATTAAGCTGAGAACGCATAATCACATCTATTAATATTATTGAAAATAGTGGTAAGAATAATGGAACACAACAATTTTTTAATTCAAGGAATATGATGATGAAAGCAATTGCAGTAGATTCGGTTGACGTAAAACGTTATATTGTTATAGTTATAGTTATGAGGAAGGATGCTATATGGCGGTAAGCTGGAATGTGGATCTTTTGAGATTTGCTATACTCTGCGGTGGAATGGAATGCAAATAATTTATTCCTTATGATCCCTCTGGAAGTGTTTATCATATCAGCCAGCGTTGAATATCGACGACAGTCAAGTGGCGTAGTATTCACTATCCACAGGAAATCCCGTATTGTCTCAATCAAGAAGTACGTGTAAAATAGTATTTTTTGTCGTAATGTAATATGTATTTTATTTAAACTGGATCTCTCAAGTAATTTAAGTTTCGAATGTTTTTGGAATTTATTAAGTAGCATAAAAAATTGAACAATTTTAGCTAAGATATGTATAGCTAACTTAAACATTGACGAAATTAATTTGCTTAAACATAATATGCCACGAAAATAACAGCACGTGGGTTTAGTTAAATTAGCATACAATATAAAAATGACCGCCTCAAATAATATATAAAATGCATGTATTTTACATACATACCTACGTAAATTGATACAAACATAATTTATTCGGATCTCAACAATTTTTGTTCTAGTTCAGATTCACCAGTTAAGCCTATAAAATCTTATGTCCCAAGCCCGAATTAAAACCACATTGTATAAATTGCCCAGATTAGATACACGTATAATTAAAGAATACAGTAAAATATATGTAAATTCTTACTTTCTTCATTCAAATATATACAATAATACATCTGTAGGTAAATTTTCATACCAAGCAGTAATCTTATCCTAATTAATTTATTATATTGGTTATTTGGCTTTCTCAAAAAGTTACGGGAATAAAAAAATTTAGTATGCATACCTTATATCACATAAATATACATACGTTTGGAAGCTTACAAGTACACAAAACGTGGTAATCATATTCAATAAAGAAGGTTGCCCTAATCCGTGAAAACTGTTTGGTTTCATATTCCAAAACACATGGCTCGTTCTTTAAAAAACATTAAAAAACATACTTAGGATAAGCCTTAATGAAATTATTTAATCAGTTTTTTACTTTAAATATATTTACCAAATTGGAAAGTCCCCAGGCTAAACTAACAGAAGTTTGAATGTATTTCATCAACTGTTGACAATTTTTTAGGCAGGGGTAATCATACAAAGTAGTCCATAACTGGTTGGCCACCACTTCGACACACCGACTCTGGTCAACCTTTTGCTGGGAGTGGTGTAAATATTCGGACAGGGCTTGGACCAACTTTTTCTGGCAAACCAGAATTTCGCGAGGATTACTTTCTCCTCCTTTTTCACTGCTAGAAGTGCTTTCTAGCTGGAGAAGATTTGCAACTTGCTCTTTGATCTCGGCTAAGGTGGTCTGAACGGCACGAAAAGCAAGCTGTAAAATATTCATTTAAAAATGTCACATATTATGCAACCTCTATGTTTAGTATACAGTTTTAATTGCTACGTTCATACGTACCACAATCACTGAAAATAGCAGTTTTGACTTGAGCTCATCAGCCTCGGACAAGTCCGGAAGGGAGTCAAGGGCATCCATTGTCTCCACTCTACCTTGAGCATATAAAGCGCCATATTCTCGTACAAGGAACCCCTTTCTCTCCTCTTGCGATCCAGCAGCTACTACTGGTCTCGTATTATTATTTCCCATCGGCCTACCACGAGAAAATAAAGAAAACTTAGCTAATCTTTAAATATTATTAGGACATTTTCAAAACTATTCAATCTTCCTTAAGCGAATTTGTAGCATACGTAGTCTTCTTCTCGTCACAATTATCTTTAGCAGCTGTAGGACTACTAGAGCCATTGGAAGACTGAAGCTGCGTGATGGTAGAGTTGGCAAGCAAAAGACTATTCCTCAACTGGCTAATCTCAGCTCGCAACTGGTTCACCACGTCATTAGCTTTGGCATGGGAAGGGATGGCACATCTGTGGTTCACCCCTTGGGTGATCACTTGGTTGTCTGGCACGGAAACTAACGTGACACATTCTACACACCCGCTTAGAATGCTTATCGTGTCTGCATTAGCTGTATCGTCATTACTATTATTCTTAACGCCATCTCCACTACCATCCACCCTTTTAGACGCCGCATAACGGCTGGCGTTATGTTCCGGCGAGTTACATCCTCCAGTGCTACTGCATCTTGAACTGCATGTCGTGTCGCTGGCTGTTGATGAAGTTGACACTGTAAATTTATAAAAATTTCTCATCATAATTCTCGCGAGATACATTTTGTGTACGAGAGTGAGTTGTTATGGGTGAAAAGCGAAAACTAGTCGTACAAGTTTAAAAAACAAAGTACAGTTAAAATTGGACTATGCTCGTGACGTGACTTAAATTGTATCATAGTTTAATGCATTTTTCTGTCAAGAAAAACAAGTTCAATTCTATAACAGGACTTCACACGTGCAACATAATAAAATATGGTATAAACCTAATCCAGGTATTTGCAGCCATATGTGTAATATACAAATACCTGTTGTACAACTACACAATTTTGAGCATTACATAACAACACAAATTTTTTTGTGACTGAAACAAAAAAAAGCTCAATCGAAAAGAATGTGGAAAAGGAGGAAATACTACACATCATGAATTCCCGTCCGGTGGGTTTGTTTCATTCAATCCACTTGTATATTTTTGACTAGATCACACCATCACGAGGCATTTTTCTGTATGAATTGATCTCAACTGAACAAGTAGGAGAAACGGACGGACAGGTATGCCTAATCAAGTTCTTTATTTTTTCGTGGATTACATCACGAAATCTCTCCTATCCTTCACAAAATGTAGCTTCGGGTGGAGGATATATTGAAAAATTGCAAAATGATATGCATTACACAACACATAATATTGTTATGCATTATGTATATCTTATCGTGTGTAAAGGGGAAGGAGGATGAAATTGTAAAAAAGTAAATGTGAGAATGTCAGAATAAATCATAAAGTTCCATCCTCCCCAACAACTATCATTAACCTGCAGGAATTTTCATTGTTTTTCATGTTTTCCCGTATCAGTTCAAGTTCAGGTACAAAAAAAACACACCAGGTAAAAATAAATTCTGTTGGACATTCATCCTTGCTAATAACGACTTAATACCTGTTTCTATATAACTTTCCCAGTATTATACCTCTTCTTGTCCATAAATAACAATGCACATATAAAATATGATAATATACTAAAAAATCATATTTCATACCGGCTATTTGTATTATAAATGATTTCACACTTAGGATGGCTTACATAAATGTAGCAAACGTACAAGCACGAATTTTTAAAAGCGATAAAAGAAGGTGTTGTGTTTTTGTTGCTCACTTTTTTACAACCGTAATTTGTGCGATGATGATGATGAAGCATAAAATGGTTTTTTAATATGTGTAACATAATAGTAGTTAGTGTATTACTTACTCAACAGTAGTTTATAGTAGCCTTACATGATTTTCCCGTTTCAGAAGCTATTCTTATTTTTATTACACATTAAATAATTCAATGTCAGCCATTCTGATAGTAAAGAAAAACACCAAAGACTTTTATACATACATACATATACTTCTTTGGTGCATTAGAAAAATATACAAAACAAAGGAAAAGGGAGTTTTTTTTACGAAGCAGCTTTTCTGCGACTGAGCAGGCAAGCAGATGAAAAATACCTAATAAAAAATCGGTATTCTTCTACTCTAATGGACTACTCTACTCGCTCAACCCGTTTCCGACTTTTTTTCCTGAAGCCAGTAGCATTTCCTTCTTAATGAATCATACATTGTCCATACTACTTAATACCACCATCTCATTAATTCTCTGTGCATGTGAGAAAAAGTCAAATAACGGTTTACAACCACATTTTTACCAAAGACAACTAAATTTTTTAAAGACCATTTTTGAATTGCTCTGGTTCTAGTTGTCAATTCAATCCAATACCTCCCAATCAATATTTTAAACCCATAAAAAACCACCAGTTTTTCTTTCATAAAGTCTTTCCTTAAAGTAAAAGCTAAAATGACATATTATTGCTCATGCCATTTATACTTACTAATGAACCTATGAACAATTTAATGCCAATTTTTTGCAATGTTCCGTTACATCCGTAGAAACAAAGCGCAAAGTATCCATCAAAACATGCATTTAACCCTTTCCTTTATTTAATTCCTCCATAGAAGTATATCATTATCATCATCACCGAGAGTAATCACTAATCACTCATGACGACTATCATTGCACCACAACTAGACAGATTTGTCTTTTGGTGGACGACTCTTTTATTGTATTTTTTTGCTCTACAGACAATCTCGCATCGTTTTCTCTATCTAACAATAATGGCACACGGAAGAAGGAATAATAAGTATTTTTTTTTCTCCCGCTTTTCCTGTCCCTGTCGGCGAGAGAAAAGAGCGTGTAATTTTTTTTGTCTCACTTTTTTAAAATGAGTAATTGTAAATAAATTTTATTATGTGATGTGTGGTGTGGTAATGCATCTTTCTTGTATTTTTCCTCTTTTAATTCCCATTTTATGTCGTGTCGACCATTGCACCCGACCACTGCTACAGACTTATATACAAAACAGACTTTTGCTGCTGTCCATCAATTCATTCATGACTTTCCTACTCAAGTCAAGTCAACGTTCTTTTTTTGTATTACGGGTCTTTTTTTATTGTCTTATCCTCATTTCGTGTATTTGATATTTTTTGCTCATGATATGCAATAGCGCCCATTAGATTTGCTGTTACATTTATTTTGTTCGTCAGTCATGGTCGTGACAAAGGACGTCCACGACGACCACCATCCATGTTTCTCGTGTGTAATCATTATCATCATCATCATTCATCTTATTCTTTCACTCTTCTGCAATACCTTGAGTTAGTAGTAGCTAATGGCATATAATGAAATTATAATGAGCCTTGAATGGTACAATGAAACAGGAGTTTGATAGTGTCCATGAATAGTTGACTTTTTAAAATAAAAAGCTCGCCGTCTCTTTTGACACTTTTGTTCCCACACTCATCATACTGCAAAAAGCCATTTAGAAATCTCCTGACATATTTTTAAAAAGTACTTTATAAAAAGTAATATAATTTTTGGCCCTTTATTTTCTTAACTTTATAACTTATTGCATATAGCTTGTAGCAAAAATGGTGATTAATTAGGTTGGAAAATGAAAGGGTTAAAAAAGATGTGTATATCAATGTCACTCACAAATCGTTGTCTTACCTAGGGAACTGGCTTTCTGAAGTTGGTAAATAAAAAGCTCGCCGTCTCTTTTGACACTTTTGTTCCCACACTCATCATACTGCAAAAAGCCATTTAGAAATCTCCTGGCATATTTTAAAACGTACTTTATAAAAATTAATATTATTTTTGGCTCTTTATTTTCTTAACTTTATAACTTATTGCATATAGCTTGTAGCAAAAATGGTGATTAATTAGTTTGGAAAATGAAAGGGTTAAAAAAGATGTGTATATCAATGTCACTCACAAATCGTTGTCTTACCTAGGGAACTGGCTTTCTGAAGTTGGTTCTTGTGTTTAACATGACGAGGTCTTGTTGGAGTGTTGCTGCTACTACTGCTTGTCAGTCCAACACCTCCTGCCAGCAAATGATTTTTGTAAGGATGGAGGTGATGAGGAGGATGAATGTCTGAGCCAGTTGTGAGGGAGCAAGAGCCAGAGTCGAGACTGCTGGACTCTGGAGCTGACCCTGTGGACAGGGACCGTCCAGAGGAGGAAACGGATGAGCCGAGGAGGGATGGTCGTAAGTGTTGTTTGCTTCGTACTAAAAAATACATGTAAATTAGGGAGTGCTCGTAGAATACGTGACTTGAAAAGTTAATTCGATGCATATTATATTGTAAAATTTTATTGGCTGAGTCAGTTCTGATAAAAATACATTTTTTAAACCAGCTTATTCTCATCTTTTGATATGAAAATAAAAATATGCCTGCATAATAATAAAAATAGAGTGTTCTAACACCTGTCATTTCTATTCCATCTGACAGTAACCATCTTTTTCAAATCATATCATAATATTCACAGAATATTCTTTTTCATTCATTTCTCAATGTGTTACGCAGTCTGCTTGTCTGCTATTCATTTGTCGTATGTTTACTTTACAAACGCCAAAATTAAAATCAAGTTCATATTCAGGACATATCCGAACATTGCACCTGCTGTTATGACTAATATATAAAAATTGGGTGTTAAAAGGAATCTTTTAATTGTTCACAGTTGAGTGGTCATCTATACATATATTGTGATAAAGGCTCTACGTAATCTAGAACGAACGCGCCCCAACTATTAAAATATTTTTATGACTCTTCAGGTGTCAGGTTTTATATTCTATTTTTAAATTTATTTCAGTAACAGTTTTAATGGAGGGAGTTTCAATAAGATTTTAAAAAAAGACTATGGGTTTATACGCACCTGTCGCAAGTATTTTTTTACTGTAACATCAATTTCCTGATAGTGTGCCATACTACCTAAATGGCACATATCCATAAATATTCATTTATTCTATACTATTACTAAACACACCTGAACGGCTGAGGAAGTTGTAGCGAGCTCGGGGTGTGACAAAAGGTGAGTTGCCCGAAGTCATAATAGCTGAGTCGGAGTCGGAATGGTAGCCGGACAGATCACTTGAGTCATCCTCAAAATCATCCAAGCACGTCCCTGCCTCACTCGCCGCCTCTCTCATCATCTCCATAACCTAGAGGAGGTTTATTAATAAATTAAAGAGGAATCCGGAATAACGACATAAAATCATCGGACAGAACCGTTTCTGTGTATAAACTATATTACATTATCAAATTTACTTATATTAATAATTATAGCTATCTAAAAAAAACGTGTACATCTTCACTATTTTAGAAAGACATAGATGCATACTGTTGTTTGGATGGAAATACACCTGGTGACTACAGATCATATTAATTAAGTTAAGCAGCAAAGTTAGAATAATAAACTGAAATGAACTACATTGCCATTTACAGTTTGGAAGGGGTAAAGTGTCGTTAATGGTATGAATGTCGTATTCTCGTATGGAACACAAATAATATCTTAAGTTAGTTGGTGATGTAAAGTCTTTTACAGTTTAGACTTGTCACCTTAGCTATTATTATCGGCAGCTAAAGGAAACTACGACTGCGAAGAAAACAGTGGAAGCTTTGCCCTTTTTATACCCAGCAGAACCCACCCAGAGCTACAGTTTTGGAAGAAGTGCAACACTTCCGAAGAAAAATGTTTAGTTCGAGGAATCGATGGGAACAATGCTTTCATTGTTTTACTGCCAACTTCAATTCTACTTGATTTTAACGGTAGACCTACTTAACATGAGATGAACATGCTTATGTCAAATTTGATTTTGCATATGGCATTTAGAATATAATCTCAAAGTGACCAGAGGAAGGATTTAAATAATTTCTGGATGACTTGCATATAATTTTGTTACATTTTTTATTAAAGTTTGAAAGGAGTCTCTTTTATTGCCAATCATAACAAAATAAACATGCATTCTTCTTCTTCTGACGGTTGACTAACTTTCAAAGATAGAAAATGTGTCTAAGATATGTTGGTCATCTATTATTATTACTACTGCTGCTATATTTTATTGCATAATAAAAAATAATTTTGCCGTTTGCTCAAAGTTGCACCATCATCACTCTAAAAAATGAGTTTCTGACTGTGTGCTTATGTGGAACCACCATACCATCATCATTATTATTGCAGAAGTTGTTAGCATATTATGATACTATGACAATGAGACGCCTACATAATCCATTTTTACACTCTATTCTTAAAAATAGAAATAAAAAGTCGTAAAAAATCTAAATAAATATTACGTATGGAAAAATGGGTTGGATGAGGATAATAATAGAATTTTAAATAAGAGGAGAAGTTATCACGACTTTTTTTCGCAGTCTCTATTTTTTTAATCCGTTTATTTCGCTTGAGCGAACTCACGGAGTATTTCTTAAACATGGCTAACTAATAATAACAACAGTTAAGAAATATATATGTGTAATATTCAATTTCGAACAATGGAGAAGTTAGACATTATTATTGCATCATAAAAAATTATTGATTACTTTTACGCTATTTCTAAGCAATATTATTACTATTTGATTGCTAACATCTAGTAAAAAACATTCGCTAAAATTATCGATTGTACATAAGTAATAGTGAGTCTACGTAATTTTTTATTTATTACTTTTGTTCCTCCACCACCGTCCCATTGTCGGTGACTAGCCATGCATGCAGAGAGAGAGAAAGAAAGGTGGTGTGATGATGAAAAGTGTAATTAAAATGGGCATTATTCATTTGTCCATTTCATAGCTCTGTGGTGGTTAGCGCGTGACAAAATGTGCAAGCCTAAGTTCAGCAATGGAAATTAACGTAAAGCATAACAAAAACCTAGTGGGCATTTATTTGGCAAGGAAAAAATTACACAACTTGAATTGTAAAGCGGAAATGCAAATTTGTACTGAAGAACTTTAAAGCAGGAAGCGGGATACAAATATGCAATACATATTATGTAGGTAGAAACAAACGATAGAGTTTTACCAGATGTGCAGACATGCTGAAACTAATCACAGTGATTCAAGCCCTGCCTTTTACTAACAAGAAGTAAATATGACCAGGAGAATAAGGAGCCAGAGGCAAGACTAATCATGATTATTGCATTGCTTTATTATTACAAGATCTCTACCGTACAATTTCTGCAATCAAGCTTAACTTACGGTCAGTTTTTGACTTGTGGGAAGGGAACTGTGATTATAATCCAAACAGAATTTAAAATGAGATTGAGCTCAAGCTGCACCTGTGTGCATATTATTTCATTGTTGCAATTTTCGCATTGTTTTCCTCCCTAATGGTCAAAAGTTTTCTCTGTGCTTCTTTGTTTGTAATTAGCATATAATGCACCAGTTGAAGGAGAGAGAGATGATAATCAAAAAATTTATAAATGTATTATTTTTTTGTTGAAAGTTGATCACCATCAGCTTCTTTTGATCATCATGAATGATATATTGGCTTGTGTACTATTGTCTGGTCTATATGCACCACGCATTTTTTTTCATACTTTCTTTTCATATCATATTATAAATGATTTGACTGCTTGTGCCACCTTATCATCCATCTCATCTGCCAGAAGGAGATTATGATGATAATACTTATGATGTTACAACGATATACGGTGATGACAGCTTAGACACAATGAAAATCTCCAAATCTAAATCCAATCGGCTACTATAAAAGCCATACACATTATTTCATCATAATATTCACATTTTTATAGTAATGTTTATATCCAATATCAAAATCGTATTGTTTTCCCATTATGCCGTACAGCATCGATCGAAAAATTGTAGCTACATTATTATTATTATTAAATGTATAATACTAAAATACAACCTACCAATGAATCGATGGTACGTGCTCGAAATAAGTAATGCATAAATAATAAAATTTAATGAATACAAAAAAACAATCGAATGTCCACATTATACATTCAAATTGTGTCGTATTGTTGATTAAGAGATTAAATTCATTTCATCTTAATAGCAATATCATGATGATCATGATCATCATTTTCATGCCTATATTCCTCCTCTGTGGTTTTCTTCATCATCTCGTATGATGACATGATGACCATCGATACAATCTTGATTATTTTGACATGACATGACAATTTAATCACTGGGGCTCCCTAATAAAATCACAGTCGGTATAGAGGAAATGTATACGCAGCAGCTTCAACTAAAAAATATTCAACTTCTCGAAATAAATTTTTATTTTATTCAACCAGAGCGCACCAGAATAAATAAAAAAAGAAACTCAAGATGAAAGATGATGCTTAAAGAAGACAAAGTGCATTTAGCCGAAAGTGGTCATTAAAAAAATTTGTTGACGGATGTATGTGTATAATTGTCATGTGAGAAATCCGAGTAGACACCATAAGGAAGAATGCATGTAAGTAAGTAGGTATCTCTTATCAAAACCTTGTTTTTCTCCTTCTTCTTTTTATCATATCAAACAATATCATTTTCTTGCATGTTATGTTATGTGATACTACTACAGAAAAAAATTATATTATCTTCTTGTGAAACATGTGCGCATATGTATTTAAATACTTTAATTTTCTCTCTGCGCTCATGTAGGTCTGACACTTGACTTGAGACTTTGATACGAGTAAAAATTTGAAAAATAAGATGATCACTTGCTGACTGACTGACATACAAAAATTCTTAGTATAAAATTAAATACATCCCAGATTGGACAGGTAAAAAGGAAATACAGGTAAAAAACCAGTAATAAAAAAATTCTTTTGAAAAATCATGATATTTTCGTCTCCTCCTATTGGACATGACATTCCTCTAAAAAATTATAATATTATGGAAAAAATGTGGTTTCTGTTCATCTTAACTTTGTCTGTGTGATTTATAACGGCGACAAGAGGGAAACACACAGACACACACGGCGTGTGCGGCATTTTTTTTCTGTGAGTTTAATTGATATAGAAAAATTACATTATTGCTGACAATGGTCATTGTTGTTTTGAAGCGGCAGCATGTCATCAATGTACTAGCGCCCTGCCCTATAGACTCACTCGCCACCTTTCATATATAAAAATGCGCCACACAACAACGGTTCAAATATATCAAATTGTAAATTAAAATCAAAAGTGGATATTTTCCCCTTCAATGGACTTTCCAAGAGGGTTTGAAGTTTGAAGATGAAAATATATTCCGCCTGATGATGATGATCTCATCTGATGATCATTCCCTTCATTGCATCAGAACAATCTTATTGATGATGATAAAAAAGCAATAGTGAAATTACCAATGTATATGCGTTTTTAACAAGAAAATAAAAAATTTCCAATTTTAAAGCATGACATGTGAGAAAGCAGCTTGGATACATCACAAGTGCACACGTAATCTAATGTGATGGGCGAATTGTTCAGCTAATTTAAAAAATATTAAAATAAACTTATATTGCTTTTCAATTGTGAAATTGTAAAAATGGATCTGAGAGGAAATGAATTTCAATGAGATTTGAAGCCGGGAAGAAGCGAGTTTAAAATCAATACGTTTTTAAGCAATTCATTCATTAACTCATTCATTCACTAATTAACTAACTCACACACACA
>JAHZNG010003681.1:0-17401 GCA_027744375.1 Orchesellides sinensis | reverse complement strand
GTGAAATGCCGCGAAACCCTTTTTCATGCTTTTTTGTTCTGCTACAAGAAAGATAAAAAAGTCGTATGGAAAACGTCTTTCATCTTTTTACATGCTATGCTATGATGAGACTGTGAGACCTCTCTAATCTAAATCTAGCCCAGAGCAGAGCATGTTTGCTTTTGCTTTTGATTTCGTGACGGAAGGATTTGACAGATCTTTCTTTTGTCTTTCCTGTTCAAAGTAAACAATGCATTTTCTAGTTTCATTTATTTAATTGAAGTATGCAGTGAACTGCATTTTGTGGACGGGGTAAAAAAGACTTTAAAAAAAGGTGCCCATGTGCCCTCTGCTTCTTTATTGTGTGTGAGTGCTGGAGTGAGTGACATTTTACCGGCGTGTATAAACGTAGGCGTAAACAGTTTGTCAACGAACGTTATTAAGATTAAAACTACTTAAAATTAATGATCGTTCCTAGTTGTTGGTCGTTGTGATTTGGCGACCAGTTGCAACAGTTTCCTGTCACCTCCACCTCTCTGTCGGTAAGGTTGTTAGATATATATTTAGTTGGAGACTATCAATAAATTGTCATAGACTGTTAAATTTTAATTGTTTTATTACAAAGAGAATGAGTTGGTGGCTGGAGGCAAATGTTGTATTTATATTATGTTGTTTTATGTTTGTCATTACAGCCTGACGGAGCCCTGTGAGCCTGCAAGATGTCGATGATCAAGAAGTTGTCCATTCTGGGGGTTAGAAGCTTCAGCACCGCGGACAACAAAGGACAGTGGATTGAATTTGACAGTCCGTTGACGTTGATTCTGGGAGTTAATGGGAGTGGAAAGACGGTAAGTTACAAAAGATTAATATGAAAGAAATGTGTGACAAAAATGAAGTTGATAATTGTTGATTAATTTAGCTAAAATTTGTAATTATTTTGCAAATTCTAATGTTTACAGACTATAATTGAAGCACTGAAATTTGCAATTACAAATCAGTTTCCACCCAACAGTTTGAAGGGAGCGTCGTTTGTTAATGATCCGAAGCTTGGAAATAACTATGATGCAAGTAACATTCGATTAAAATAATTACAATTCAAATGTTTAATTTATTATTTTGTATTTTGCACGCAAGGACTTAATTAATGTTCTACTGTCTGCTTTTGTTGTAGGCGGTGGCTAAGGTCATTTTGGAGGTGGTTGATGCCAAAGGTGACAAATATACCACCACTCGGCGGGTGAAGTCGTTTATTAAAAACAAGCAGGGGGATCTTTCCATGAAACAACTGGACGCTACCATTAAAATTACCTCCAAGAAAGGGGAAACGAAAGAGATAAGCAACAAGTGTGCGGACATCAAGGTTTGTTTAAAGATTGAATGAAGTTCATATATTTTGAAAAGAGTGGAGAGGGAGTTGGTGTCGGTTTGCAAATGTAAAAATAGTTTATAAATCACTAATTTTATACAGTATGAAATGTGCCGGGTTATGGGAGTATCTGAAGCGATTTTGAACCACGTTATTTTCTGCCATCAAGAAGAGTCCTGTTGGCCACTGGATGAAGGAAAGAAAGTTAAGGAGAAATTTGATTCCATTTTTAATACAACTGCATACATAAAATGCGTGGACCAGCTGGGAAAGGAGGACAAAGAACTACAGACTAGTAAGGTTCAGATTGATAAATTACAGTTCTTGATGGTTTTAAGATAAATCGAAATGTATTTTAATTGTTCATGTTAAGAAATCAAAGTGGAGGTTGAAGGTTTGAGGTTTGTGAAAGAAAATCGGCAGACTGCATTACGTAAGAGACGAGAATTAGACGACAAGAAAATCAAAATGCAAGAGCAAGGTGATCGTATAAAGGAATACGAAAAGGACATAAGGGTAATGGAGGATAAACTTCGCGAATTTCAGGAGTTGGAAACTGAGTATTCCAAAAAGCAAAGTGAAGTAGCCGTCAAACGCTCCAGGATTGAAGAAACTGAAAAACGAATTATTGAACTGCGGAAACTAATACCAGAGGAATTCCGGGGAAGTATGGCTGAGCTGAAAGAATACATAGCGAAGTTCAAGCTGGAGATGTTAGAGAAAGGCAATCAATCAAAGAGTGTAAGTAATCAATTATTGTAAGGTTGTTACATTTTAGTTTTAAATTGATGAACTGACCATAAGTCAATTTGCAAGTTAGCAAATGCCTAAATGAAAAATTGTGTATAGTTGGAACGGGATCTGAAAATCAAGGACGTAGAGTTCAACAAGTTTAGTTCTTTACGTGGCGCCTTATTAAAGGAAGAAGGAATGTTTCAACAGGAAGAAAATGCCAACAAAAAGCGGCTTGAAGAGATGGAAGTTTTGATGCTCGATACTATATCTACGATGAAGAAGCTAAAAAGCGAAGCAGTAGAAGGAGCTATGTCAACTTCTTTTAGTAGCTACTTGGAAAGCTGTGATAGTGAATCAGGGAGTTTATCGTATGATTCGGTGGCTAAAGCGTTAGCAAGTGCTGTACGAATGAAAGAATCAGAACAGCAGAAAGTCAAGGAGGAATTCGAAAGAGAAGAGAAAGAACTGCAAAGTTCAATCGACGATCTTCGTTCCAAAATGGCAGGAATGGAAAAGGAAAGAGAAATGATGCGTCAACAACAAAAAGAAAGCAAGAAAACACATGATGATATTAAAAAACGGCTCTTAGCGTTGGAGGGATCTAACGAAACGCTTGCACTTTTGGACGACGATGAGGAGAAATATATAGAGCAAATTGCAAGTATTGAACGGTCTGGATTTATGGTGAAATGTGACTCAGAAATTAAGACACTAGCTGCCGAAGTGAAAGAACTGGAAACTAAGATGTCAGACTTATCTGACACTATCAACGTACTTGTGAGAGATAAGAGCAAGACTGATCAAATTTCTATGCTTAACCGACAGAAAATGCAAAAGCAAACAGAATGTAATGAAATGTAAGTATTTATTCGCCACTTTGTTATCATTCAGTCAAAGAACTTTGAAAATATTATGAACTCAAAAAATGTTTCGTAATTTTAGAATGCGGCATGTAGAGGATGACCTTACAGCTTTGCTCGGCGAAATTCCGGAAGAAGGTCTGGGTAAAGCTGTTGACGCTAAAGCTAGAAGCCTGGTATGTATTTAGGAAGTTATTTAAATGTCATTTAGAGATTGCTGTAAAGTTTAAAGCTGGCTTACTAATCTTTGCATTGTTACGCAATTTACCTTGCAGAGTAACGAATTAAATGAAAAGAAGACAGAACTCAAGAAACGTGAAGTGACTTTAGGGGTAGCGAAAGCTGATTTAAAGAGAACTACAACTGAATTGGGGAAAATGGAAGCTAAACTTAATGGTAAACTAGCAGTCTTAGTTATTCAACATCGTATGTTTCAATATTTTGTCTGGATTGTGGACGCATTTGTGAACAATCGACAGGTGGACGAATAAAGGTGGCTGATGTTCTGGAGGATAAAGATTATGACTCAGTCTACACCAAGCTGACGGAAGATTTAGAGAAGGCACAATCCGATTGCCATTATGCAGAATCCGCCAGTTTCCTTTACAAAAAATATTTGAGCAAACTAACTAAAAAGTAATAAAACTGCTAGAAAACCACAAATGGTTAAAGTGTATAATAATCGTGAAACATACAAACTTTGTAATTTTTTATTATATTTAGGGATTGCTGTCCACTTTGTAAGAGAGGTTTTGCAGATAAAGCGTTAACTGAGAAACTTATAAAAGAGGTACAACTTTATAATTCCATTTTGTTAATTGTGTCGTGTCGTAGTCGTGACTAGTAAAGGACTGAATGCAACTTAATACGCTTTACAGATTGAAGGTGACATCACAAGGATGCAAGAAAATCTTCCAAGTCATAAGCAAGATATCGAGCAACTAAAAGCGCAACAGCAGCAAGTTATGAAAGCGAAACCTTTGTGGGACGAATGTAAACGATTGGAAACAGAAGTAGTTCCAGAATTAAAGACAAAGAAACTGGAATTAGAAGAGAAAGTACAAAAGCTGCAGGATGAAATTGAAGACCTTGGTTCAACTGTTTCAGTGTTAGAAACAGACCATGGGCTTGCCAACAAGTCACACAGGGATGTTGCTGTGTACGAACAATGTAAGAAAGAGATTATTAGAATGGAAGATCAGTTGTCAAAGATTGAAAGCTCTCGGGATCCTGAAGCAAAGCGTAAGTGCAATTTTGCAAGACCTGTAATACAGTACGAAAGTCATGTTATGCTTTCCTCGGATAATTTTATCGAACCTTGTTCTGGTTTTAATTTTAGGTTGCAAAATGACTTTGTCTGATGCACAAACTGAATTACAAGAGATGAAAGGAACAGTCAATAATAAGAGGGCCGAAAAAGAGAACAAAGAGGACATACGTAACAAAAAGAGAGACGAGCTTTCGAAGCTACAGGAGAAGAAAAATAAAGTAAAAGAAGAAAAATTAAGAATTACAGCTGAGCTGCAGAACAGGGATGCGTTAGAGACACAAAAGAAGGAATTAGAAGCTACTGCAAAGGACCTACAGGCAAAGATTAATGAGCTTACTCAGAGCTTGCCAACATTAAAATCTGACATAACAAGTGCCGAGAAAAGCAAATCTTCATGTGTAATGAAGAGAGAAGAAGCTTTGAAGAAGTTACGTACAGAAAAAGATGGTCTTGAAAAACAGAAGTATAGTATTTCTGAGTTACATAAGCGGATAGAAGAGTTCGAAAAAAAGAAAGGGAAATTAGCAGATTTGCAAACCCGCGTGGCTGATTGCAAAGAAAAACTATCACTCTGTGAGCAAGAAAGAAAGGAAATTATTGGTAAAATAGATTCCCTGAAGAAGGACATAACAAACCAGCAGGTAATGAAACTTACATTACATAAAATTATTTAGGGTAAGTATGTTTTTACAATATTAATAGCTTAATAAATATGAATGTTTTTGTTTCTTATTTAAATCAAAGGTAAAGCAACGGGAACTTCAGGACAATCTTTCCCTTAAGGAGAAAACGGAAGAAATTTCAGTTCTTAAAGTTGAGTTGAAAGAGAAAGAAAAGATTTTGAGCCAAGCCGAAAATCGGGGAGCAGCTGCTGAAAAACGTGAATTGTCAATGAAACATCAGCAGACGTCAAAAAAGTTAAATGAACTAATTGGATCAAAGAAAGAAATCATTTGTTCCATAAAAGATTTAGAAAGGGAACTTGCAAATCCACCGTATGTTAACGCTGAGACCGAATATATTCAAAAAGTTGCAAAGAAAACTGTGTATGAGAAAGCTCAGAAGGATGTCAGAAGATACAAAACTGCTTTGCAGACAGCAATTATGCAATTTCATCATAAAAGGATGGAGAAGATCAATAAAATTTTATTTGAATATTGGCGAAGAATTTACAAGGGTAACGACATTGACAAGATTATGATAAAAACTGAAGCAGATACTGAACCCGGCGAATCAAAAAAAGTGAAAGTAACAGCCCGAACCCGTCAAACATATAATTACAGGTGTGTATGTTTTTATCACCAATTTAATTTTATAAAAAGGACAAGCTCCCTCGTAGATTTTATTTTAAGGGTATGATTTTGTTTTCAGAGTGGTTATGTGTCGTAGAGGTGTAGATATCTTGTCGGAGTAAGTCTTGCTCTGAATGTTTAAATATAAATTAAGCATTTCCTGGCTTTAACGACAACTTTGTGCATTTGTTGTTTTACAGCTTGGCTGAGAAAATGAGTTCCCGTAAAAGCTTTCAGTTGATTGTGATTACTCATGACCAGGAATTTACTCAGAGGCTCTCTGCAGTGGATGCAGTCGAAAAGTATTGGAAAGTTGATCGGGATAAGGAGTAAGTTTCAAAGTCTGAATGAGTATTAAATTTTATACAAGAGCCTGAATTGTATGTTGTTTTTTATTTAATTGCAGTGGATTTTCGCAAATTACAATGGTACCGAAAAGGGGCTTCGGTGCTTACGTTTGAGTTAAGGAGTATTAATCTTAAAGTGATGTTTTATGTTCCTGGTGTTGCATTTTTTACTATAGCTGTTGAGATTGTAGAAACTTGTTCCAGTATTACTCTCACTCAGTTTATCCTTTAATGTTAGTTGCAATTAATTATAAAATGTTGTTGAGCCAGTTTATATATTCAATTATTGTTTTTTAAAATTCTCGTTATTTGTTCGTTTGCTAAAAATTTCACATTTTGTTTATTCTAAAAGTACAAATACCGTTTCTGTTGAATAAAATTGTGTAAAACTGAATCTGGTGCATTAAATGAAGTGATTAAAAATCAAGTTGCCACATATTTCGCAAATCATATTGTACTTTACACCATGCATTCTTGCACTAACTTTGCTGAATTCCAATGAATATACAAATTTGAAGATATACAGTATTAATACAATTAAGTATTATATAAAAAGTTATACATTAAACTTGATCTGCGTCCTAAAACTACAGTTTAAAACAATACTTTTTGGCCCAGGGAGACGGAGATATTAACTGGAGGGTTCATATCACTTTTTTACGGTATCAAATACTAACCTCTCATTACTTCAATAATTCTCATACGTACATTATCCTACGATTTATTTTGTGCAAATCAACCTAGAAATAGATTAAAGATTGTACACGATGCTACTTGTATATTTACTATCTACTTTTTCTTCGACCCCTTCCGTTTCTTCTTTCTACCCCCACCACCCCCACTGTTTCCACCTCCACCGCTGGAGTTAGTTGCCTCTGCAAATACACTTCCAATTGGCTCGTCTCCTGACACCGATGATGGCGATTTTATAGGGCTGTCCAGTTCAATGGATATAATTTTCTGCTCAGTCGTCTCCACCTTTAAAATGTAAACGAATTAATACAAAAAGCGTCAGCAATGACAAAGTCAACATTACGCATAACATAACATTAGACAAATGCAGTGAACAGTGATCTACTGTGACTCGACAATAAATAGATCATAATATAAGGAAAGCAACTATAGTGGACAAGCTGTGTTAGACAAGACATAAAACAAGAAGAGAAAGTAAAATGGATTTTGTAGTATTACGTGCCAGAAACAATATACCTACATATGTACATACGTGGGGAAAGCTGAGATTACATTGCAACCAACTTTCCAACAAGACAAATTTACAAAACATGGAAATTAAAACTCGTTTGTCCAACCGAGACATTCCATCCATACATGTCCAGACAATACTTTTGAAAATGGTCACTAAGTTGCAGCGCTTTACAACAACAAAGGTTACATATGTACCAATTAATGTCAAAAACTAGAAAAATACGCTGTTTTTGACGCTTGTACGTGGACTTATAAACTATCAACAAATGTTCATAGTATGTATAATGGCCTAATATATATATATTAAAATATTTTTGAATTTAGATAATATGACATAACAAAACCAAACAATGATAAGAAGCAAACCAAACTACGTGCTGCTGGTGGTGTAATGCACTTTATAAAAGGAGATACTGACTAATTAAAGCTACTCCTTGCATACCTTGAGCCGTGAATGCTATGTTTGTAAATTGTAAACGTGCAAGTCAAAGATGTGTTACATGCAAACATAGCAGTACTAATACGAAACAGAAATGCTTATACAAAAACTGCGTTTTTCCCATGTTCTTGACTTGTGGTGGGGTGAAAGTGACGTGCAGAGTAGAGATGCAGTAATTATATAAGATATTGTGCCTATATTTGATATGGTGAACCCAGTATGAAAATATCAGTTGAATACCTCATGTTCAATAATCTTTTCGATAATTTCAACAGTCCGAATCTCAAAATTCCCCGTGGCTTCATTGAACCATTCTTGCGTCTTTCGCGAAACCTTTTCTCCGACAACCCTCTCTCGCTCACCTATTACCTTCTTGGGACCTGCAGACTTTTTTCGGATATAGAGAGAGGGGAAACGGACTTTAGGAAGTTCCGAATCTGGAGATGAATCCTTGGTATGGAAAGGAAGCTGGTTAGTAGTGGTGAAGGTTGAACTACTAGTTTCTTTGTAGGTAGAAGAAGACTTGGAACTATTCTTCTACATAATTAATTGATGATCCAATAAAAATATGACTTTAATCACAGACTTACATGATTTTGAAAATACATTTGCTAAACAATTCTATATCTTGTAATACACCATTGTATTTATGTAATTGGTTACATGCAAGTTATTGTTTTAAAGGAAAGAGAAAGTTATTTTTGCAAGAAAACGTAAAATAAATACTAATAATTTCTTATGCTTACAATACTGAAGTTATTCTCCTCATCTGCTGCAATATTGTCATCATTATCTAATTTCTCCGAGGATCCTCGGGCATCTGCTGATTGATTGTTGGAATTGGGACCAGTAGGACTTTCTATCAGCTCATTCATTCGGTTAAGTACCATTTGAGCTTGTACTGCATCCTAAAGCATCAAATTAGAAATGTCAAGCAATTTAAGCCCCCTAGCCTCACAAACATCTGCTTACAACTTTCAGTTTGACAAAACAACTTACCTGTTCTAACGATTTCAGACGAGCCTTACGCCAAGCTGCTCGCTTCTCTGCCTGCAAAGCTCGTTGCTCAGAAGGGCTAAGGTCCATATCAAGGGTTGGATCTGGAGCTCTAAGACCCTGAAATGAAAATATAATGACATTAATTGTTGAAAAATGGAACTCATAACATAACGGATACTTTCTCCATCAGGTAAATGCACTTTTTCACTGGAAGTACAAACCTCTCTGCCCAACTTTTCATTTAGTCTCCGCTCAGCCTTTGCTGTTCTGATGCTGCTTGTTGATGACACAGAGCTAATACTTGACGCAGAAATAGACCTTGTCTGCCCGGAAGCTCGGCTGCCAGTGTTTATACGTGTGTTACTGTCACCCAACCCCGATGTCCCACTTATATCGCCATGAGATCCACCTTTGTTTTTCTCCTCATTCCCATCCATATCACCACTGTTAAGCTCATCCAAATAAAAATCTTCATCTTCTTCAACAACTTGTTCCAGCTCGGTAGTTCTTAACATGTCCATTGACCCAATAGCTGCGAGTTTTTTATCTTCCTCTTGCCTCATGCGATCAACTTCATACTGACTTAGAAAAGAAAACTGCTTTGCAGCTGAAAACCAGGTAGATTTAAAATATATCAAATTGTGCTCCACAATGCAATGTATGATAGATTATTGTCTTGATAAACTTATGCCTTATGCAATAAATCTATTAGTACCAGGCTTGGCGGAAGGTTGTTGAAGCTGTTGTATTTCCTGTTCAAAAAATCTCGCTCTAGCTGAGACGGTACTAGCTCGAACATCAGATAGCTTCTGACCAGCGGAGTCTTTTGATGGGGGAGGGACTTCTGGTGGAGGTGGGGGGACAGAATTAAAATCCTCCTCTACAGAAGGATCTTTGGGAAGTTGAGGGGGTATTACTTGTTTTTGAGACTGTGTGCCTTCAGCTTCAGGTGGAATGAATGTGACAAAAGGTGTGTTAAGGATGGGGGAAGGTACGCGATGAAATTCAGGTTTGAACTGGAAAACAGGCTCCTGTTCTTCTGTTTCAAACTCATCCGTTGCTGCTAACGGGACAGTCATCTTTACGTTAACAGTTTTTGGCGAAAGGTCCTTGATTTTCACCTTCAATTCTTTGGGGCCCTGGAAAACATTCAAATGATTTATTAGCTTGGAAATTTCATTTGCATACGTTAAACAATACCATCCAATCCAACATTAATACGGAATCATGCAAATCCGCATGTAAACTCAAACAGATGCGTTAGCTCAATCCAAAATCCAATCTAGTTTTCACAATCAGGTTCGAAGAAGTAAATTCCATGAAGGGTTACTAGCATAATTACAAGTATTTTATTAGCTAGAAGTATTTTAAACCACTTAAACGATGTAGTTAACAATTCATAAACTGTGCTTTCTCTTTACACAAAAAGCTTTCAAGGTTTTATGCTGGGGCAATGGGAGACAATAACAATTTGATTTCCATTTGTCGATTTCAAACAAACTCATTAAGACAATTAATAAAATGGAAAATAATAAAAAAATCAAACTTTAAAGAAAAGTAAGCAATAAAAGTTGGAAATCAACTATGTTAAATGACGATAAAAGGAGTAACCAAATAACCTGGAAAACTGTGGCTTTCTCCATAAAACACACACACAACAACATGCTCTTGAGTCTACAGCTCAAATATGCAAGCATGAATGCCAATTCAATTGTAAACCTATGTCAAATTAATTGTAAGCTGGTATTGCATGAATCATCAAAAACTAATAATGCAAAATTCCGAACAGTTGTTGGGAAGTAGAAAAATGTCTCAACGTACACAGAATACGAAGGCTGTCTAAAAACCGACATCTTGCATCATGCAGCTAAGAGTAATAAAAGAAGAAGATGGAAAAACGTTTTAAAGAAATGGCTTAAACCTAGATTAGCAAGAGAATGTCTTATTAAACCATTTAAAAACCGAGCAAAACCAAAACACCACAACATTTAAAAACTACAATCAAACCAACAGTATTTTACTTTGTACTTTACCTTTGTTGGACTGAACTCATCTCACAATGACTTTTGAAGTTTAACAGTGTTGTGCGTGCTACTCGTCATGTCATGTTATACGAGTATGTCGCCATCAAATCAAGTGCTCCATTTAATTTCTAGTGTTCTTGGCAATATCGACTTCTGCCTTACTATCTTAATTACCAAAATGGTTTCAAAAAAGATGTCAGGATGTACAAAGGATGCCATATATATGTATGCATTTGTCATGTTTTCAAATATTTTCATGGTAGATATGAAAATGGCAGTGCAACATTAATGTGAGATCCTACAAAGACAAATGTAATAGTAATAATAAATATGGCGAAACCTCATCAGTAAAAGTTTGGTTTTCCTTTGTAAATTTTCAAAAAATGTTTTTATTGAAGTATAATAAATATCATGAATAGACTCTCATACAATAGTAAAGACGTGCAAATAGTGTGTGTGTGTGTGCATCTATGTATAAAGATAGTTATATATTGTATTATCATGTATGATACAATATATATGTAGTCCGGTTTTGTGATAATATAAACATTAATTATCGATGAAATGTTATACCAATATTTCATATCGCATTGTAAAAAACATTCATATCATATCGCAATGTTCTTTAGATATGGTAAAAAAACAAAAGTTTATCAATCGAGCTACTGTAAGACTGGAAAAACTGGAAACAGAGAAAGTTTGTGGTAGCAAAAGACAAGTAATATAAGATTTTACACACGTAAAGATGACAGAAAACATAATTTCATAAATATCGAAAGTCAGTTATTCAACAAGCCCATTAATATTTACTCATATTTGAATTATAATTCCATTCTCCCATTATATGTATATCGAGCGTGATTAATTAATTTACTGTATTGAATAAATTATAAAAAATGAGTCGAAAACCCTTAATTATTAATTTTCTCCATTTGAAATTTGTACCCCAGAAATACTTGCACTAAAAAAAGAGTTTCCTGCTTTTATGCTTTTTAATATGGACCTACGTGTAAATTAGTTTTAGCTTTATAACGCGGTTGAGTATTATTTCCAGTATTTTAGGAACCTCGTTAAATGGTTGAATCTTGTTGCATGCAACTCTGCAATTTATTTCGTGATAATAATTCTCACAGTAAAACTCCATTGTACGTATATACAATTCAAAGATAACCTCATAGTCTATAGTAAATTTTATAAAGTTTAAGTCGGTAAAAATTTTAGTACTTTCGATAAAATTCATTGTGTCCGTCCACCCTCATCATATCAACCAAAAACCCAGTAAAAGCGCGCATGTAAAACTATAGTATATATTTATTTATATTAGTGTTTTCTAATCATTAGTATAATGTATGTACAAATATGATCCTTTATTGTGTGTAATAAAGCGAGCGTTTAAATAATATCTATGATTTAATGATTGGTGATAAGTAGACAATTTCTAAACTGTGGAAGCACTTTCTTGACACGTGGCCCCTATACGGCTGTTACGACTGAGACCTTTTGGTAAAACAAAGGAAGGAACATATATGTGATTCGGAGAAAGACGAAAACTTTTTGGTACTTTCTTGTGATTATACAATGCATGTATACGTTATTATTACAGGAAAGATCTCAAGAAAAAGTAGCTTAATTATCTCACCTCTTCCAATGGAGAAGGAGATGATCTTCCACCAATGCTCCCGATACTCGTCCTAGGGGTCGGTACTGGAGGCACATGGTCATGATTTTCCTTTCCTTCTGAACTGTCTGAATGTATGTTGCTCCCTCCGAGTGGAAGATGCGATGGAACTGGTTTTTGGCGGTGGCCAATGCCTCCTTGAGGCACTGGAGGTAGACCGATTTCATATAGGCTTGAATTTCCATTCAACACTGGGTTTCTCGTTTCTACACCTCCATTCAAACCTTCAGAGTCAATGAACACATCTGCCTCTCCATTTTTCATTATGTCGTCACTGTGAGCACTTTCCCTTTGTTCCATTCTTTCTCCATCACTAAAATGTCCTACAGAACTATGCAACTCATTCAAATTCGCGTAAGTAGCAGTTTCATGGTGAGAGCTTAAATGCGTCCTCGGTTTGGGTTCTAACGTTTCAGGATACTCTACATTCTGCTTTTCGGTGGGGGAGGGTTCATCACTGAATTTCTTTTGGCCCCCTAAAGCTGGAGATGTCAGAGAGTGTCCAGTCATCACAACTGTGGTCTTTCTGACATCAAAACTAGGGCTACTTGGAACTACAGCAGTAGACGTTGGCGATTTTGTTCCCTTTTCCTTGAACCCTGTCGGTGAGGAAGGCACTACTAACTGTTCGGCTGCACGGACAACCTCCATAACCTTGTCTACAGATGCAGTAGGCTTTGCAACATGTCCTTTTGTCTCCTCTAACTCTTTTGATTCAGGGAGGGGTGAATGATTTGGGGTGTACGCTTTCGCTGCAGCTGCAGCAGCTTCTTCACTATTTGATAATACTTCGACAATTTTGTCTGGCAACTTTCCTTCAGCACGTAGACGGTCCACCTCATTTGGATCATATCCGTTAGCTACCAGCATCTCTATTTCATTTCCTGCACCACGGAGCACATTCACGGCGTCGTTGTGAGTGACATTTAACAAAGGTTGACCATTTACACTAAGGATTTGCATTCCCACCTGGAGTGAAATTTACATACATAGTCGATGTAGAGAAACCACCACGAATAAGAACACATTTTTGGCATTCATATTTTAATACCTTCAGCAAACCACATCTGTGAATGGCTCCACTTGGCAAAATTTTAGAGATAAAAATTCCCGAGTCGGTTTTCCTCAGGGGATTACCAGGATTGTCAGTACCTCCTTTGATGTGCATACCCAAAGGCTCACCTTCAGCCCGTGTAAGTTCCACTTCCTATTTATGTTTCATTAAAAAGAACAAGGTTTAGTTTCGAACACAAGTAACATGTGTACAAATGTTTTTATAAAGTCAATTTTACGAACCAGAAATCCTGGCGGTGGCGGATGTTTGCGAATTTTCAGCTCAATGTTATTTCCTGCTTCTAGTAAAGCAACGGCAATTTTGTTTTTGTCCGTGGGATCAACCATTTTGCCGTTGATTTCTAGGATTCTATGGCCAATTCTTAACCCACTGCGTGCTGCAGGCCCATCCTTTGTTACATAAACAACGTAGACGCCAGCTTGATTGTTCCCAAATGGATAGCAGTCATCGTCCGAACCGGAAACTATTTTTACACCTAGTGATTCATTGCTGGATTTTTGTATATTTATCATCTGCAAACGAGTGAGAAAAATAAAAAGGTTGCAATTGCAATCCTTTAGGTTGGCTCACGTTTTCACACTAAATAATTCATGCCGAAATAAATTATTCAGGTTATCCAGCCTTACCTCTGTCTGAAGAGGAACCATTACTGGCTCATTATGAGTAACGCGAGTAAATACAGTTTCGGTTAGCGTGCTCTTTGTAATGGTTTCCGTCATTGTGCCCAAGTCAGTTGGAGCAGGTGGGAAAATATCTGGAACTCGCTCAGATAATGCATCGGGTTGTTTAATAGTAACTGTTACAACAGCGGATGGTGCTTTCACTTCAGTGGGAATCATTGCGTCAAAACTGGATATTCCTTTGTATGGCTTAGGGCAAGGAAACACTAGATTGGGCGATGGTGTATGAGGCGGTATGGTGCTGCTGGAGGCTACAGAGTCTGGAAGTGGGGTTAATGATTTGACCTCGGTCAGGTTTTCTCTTGAGCTGGCCTGTGAAGTTTTTGCAGAGTTAAACTGAACGGATGGGGCGGAGGTGGGAGACTTTAGACTTTCCGTTTGATGGCCTGAGTCAGAATCGCTGGGAGGCAACGCTTTTCTTTCTACAGTAAACACAATTTTCCTGCCTGCTTGCCTTATTGAGTCAACTGCAGCTTTGTGGTCTATATTGGTAAAGTCAATCCCATTTACGTTGATAACACGATCCCCAGCCTACAATGTCCAAAGTGTATATGTACATAAGCATATAACATTCACAATTATGTTACAAATATAGTACAGATAATTGAATCGAGTACTCAAATAAAAGCTTTTACTTTTAATTTCAATAATATTTACCTCAAGCCCAGCAACTTCTGCCAAACCTCCAGGAACAACTTTGGAAATAAATATTGACTGGTCGTTGTCCATGAAAGGTGAGGACCCCAAACCACCTGCAATATTCAGCCCAAATGGATGGCCATCTTCACGATTAAGAACTAATTGCAGTTGTCTGATAACGGGTACTGCATCTGGCTGTGTGTTAGAATCTGTTGCATCGCCAGCGTTGCTTTCAGTAGGGTCATTATTACTTAGAGCTGGATTCTCTTTAGGTGTAAGAGGTTTCTGTTGGGCCTATAAACATGTGCATAAATAAATAATGTTATCATATGAGCATATACTTATCAAAATACATGCACCTATGCGCAGTAACCCTTTTGCATGCTTTTAAAAATATGTGAAACATATCTGCAAGGATTTTTAGCAACCTTGAAACTTATAAGCTTGTTTTCAACTTATCAATCCTTTAATCGACTGTGCTACAGACATATACATCCAGGGTATATCTCGTAAGCATTATCAATTTTCGGTAAATCTTTTTATAAACTCACCCGTTGTAAAATAGCTTTAAGTGTGTCGACATCCCCTCCTTCCGCATTGATCCGTTTGTTTTTTAGGTGGTGAGGGGTATCACGTCTGTGTAATCTCAGGTTAGCCTTCTCCGGCTGGTAGTCTTCTTCGTCATCCCTATCATCTTCCACAATAAATTCAACGTGTTTTTCCTCCTGCAGCAACACATTAATGAGCATGTATGAATTTTTTAGTATCGTGATGACGTTATCAGCTTAAAATCCTTGATTTTGATAATGCAGACGTTGCAAGGATGATAATAAAAAACTGATCGCTACAATTCACATACCATAAGAGCTTGGTCATCGGTATCAGGATCCTCTGTTTCCTCCGCTTCACTAGTATCTGTACGGTTCTCTTCCATCTCCTTGAGTCCAATCTGAGGTGGCGGAGACGATGCCTTATGTGCGTCATCATGCTGACCAGCATACATATCTGGTTCAACTTTCTGACGCTCAGGCCGAAATGGTCCTCTTGAGTTTTCCTGTGTGAAATTTACAGAACATTTTAAAATGAAACATGATATGGATCTTTGCTTGTAGACAATATTTCACATTTCTAATTTATGAAGCCATTCTCATACGTTTTCATCAGGCGCCACAAAGACTTTATCTACTGTTTTCGATTTTGGCTTGGATCCACCGAACCATTTCTGGAACTTGGCTTTGAGATCTCGTGGATGTGGAGTGTTGTGGCGGACAAAGCCAGTCGACTGAAAGTTTTAAAAGATAACATATAATTATAATGGAAGCTTACTTTAATGCATCGTACATTCATACATTTACCAAACTATTAAGAAATTCTACAGTTATAAACCTTGATTTAAGCTTTTGATTAATAGGCATTATAATTATTAATCCGAAACTCCATTTACGCCTTTCCCAGATTATTTTTGTAAGGATTTTGTTTATTCGTTCCTTGTTTACAAAAACCTGGCAGACCAAATTAACGCCAACCAACCTCACAAGTTTTTTATAACCGATTGCTGTGCTTTGTGTATCCCTTCTTTCTACAACATATCTTTAATGTGCCATATTACAACCTACGACCTTCTGCAAGGTAAATATTTCGTACTTTTATGTACATAGCGTCTTTTTTACGTTTCACTTTATTTACATGATTGAAGTCATGCATGCGGGAATTGCTACGGTGTTCATGAACGCCATGATGTACCTTTCGCTAACGCATACACCAGCATGCTCGAAAGTAAAAACGAACACATTAAATAAACAGCCTACACTTAGCAATACAAAGCGGTTCCCTCAGATTTTCTCGGTAGCTGATGGCTAAACCTTTCACTTTGATCTCGCTTTCTCCATCTCTACAACCGAAGAATTGTCATTATTTATGCACAATAAAGGAACATAAAAGAACGGTTTGACTTGGCAATTTAGGATCAAACTTCAAAGCAGAATCACCTACTGTCCTTGGTGTTTTCCAATGCTACCTGCTTTTTTAATGCTTTTATAAAATAACAATGAAACAAAAGCAAACGAAAGGCAAGTTTTAAAAAAACGTCTTTTCCCAATAAAACAACTGGGATTCAAAACAACAGTTTAGTTCAAACAAAAAGATTCTCCTTTAATAGCTACTACTCTAAAAAATCCACAGAAAACTCTACGAGCGTTGTTTACACGTCCTTGAAACGGTAACTAGAAACCGAGAGTTTCTGGAGGGGAAACGACTTTCACCAATGTTGTTGTATTAGCAGAGTAGATGTGCATCATCCTATCATCTTTCATTATTCACTCAGATCCTTACATACACCTTTTAGTACAAGTTTGCTTATGGTGCTAGTAATATAGTCCTAATTTAATAAACCAGGTTTTGCAAGGGTGCTTCAAAAGTGCTTCATTATTACAGTAAACTGTGTTTCCGCCTGAAACTCTGATAAGCTCCAGGGAGCAATTTTGCAAAGGACGGAAATGAGAACATCAGTGTGTATAATTTACAGAGCAGTGTCTCCCGTATTATTACAAAATAATATTATTAAAATTACATTGAAATTGTTCTACTCCTTCCTTTCATTTCTGCTAACAAAGTTGTTGAAGTATAAAAATTCCTTGAAAAAACTACCCACACACTTTTCTTAGTCAACCTTGCCTACTGCACAACTCAGGTAACTTTCTCATCACTTTCATCCCTTGACAAGTTATTTCATTTTTTATGCATTACATTTTTTGATTGTACAGTTTTTTTGCAATCATCATTCATTCTCGTGTTATTCATCATCCACCATGAG
>JAHZNG010003680.1:0-27749 GCA_027744375.1 Orchesellides sinensis | reverse complement strand
AGTGCCCATCTCACCTATATCGGTGCGCATTGATACAAACTAGACTGCACCTAATATTAAGCATTGGCAAACTTAATGCAAGTGCGATAGTTTTCATGTAGGAATAACTATAATTCATGTAAGGTCCTCCATGATTTGCACGCTTTTCAGAGTAGTAAAGATACGTTTCGCTTTCAGAGTGCCATTATCATTCGTCTGATTTAAGACAAAGACGGAAAACCCAAAACGAGTGGGTAGAACCATAATAGAAAGAAGAAAGCATTTCATTCTCTTGAAATTGAGATAAACGTCATCTTGTCTCCTTGTTTGTGCCTTGTCCAACGTTTTTTGTACATGTTTCCAATGGTATTTGGGAGAAGTACTCCATTTGCACAGTGTTATAGCAAGATTAGACATTTTATAATACACATCAGCATAAAAATGGTGTTCAATGAGTTGAGTAAGTAGGATATATATTGTTTGTATATTATCATAATGCTTTATGTATATATATTTTTTGCACCCTTGAATATCTGGCAACAACGAGTTTCATGCAAAAACTATACTTTTATTATATTCTTTTGTAAATAAATCTTTTTCGGTTTCACCAAAACTGGTAAAGATGTGTGGTTTTTTCGTATACCACACAATCATGATAAAAAGAAGCATTACTTATGTACATACAAGAATTAGAACGCATTCTACTCATATTTGCGTACTTTTATACCCCAATTTGCAAATCTATTTGTTGGGAGACACTTTTTTATCATTTTTCTGCGAGTTTTCGTACACAAGCTTCCCTCTTCATACATTATGCATCAAAGATTAAAGAAAAATTTTCACTTGAAGAAAGATATTTGAATGCAATAAAATATCTCATATAGGAAGTTAGCAACTCGGCAACCCATTTTCTCGTTTACAAAGCAGTCGCATATGCATGGATGGCCTTGCTTTTTATTGTGGAGTGCTGTATTAAAATTACAAAACAATATCAGTGTGTCGCGATGGAATCTGATATGAAAAATAAGCAAGAATATTGTCTGAATCCGATAGTCGACATGTCATAAATATGAATAATGTGCCTCCATAAAATACCGACTTTTTCTTATTTCGAGTACGAGTCTTTTGCAATAAAGCGCAGCGTTCAGATGAATCTTTGGGCGGGCGATGATGCCAGTAAATAATACGGGAAAATAAGTGGTATTATGTTGCTGTTCATAATAAACCCATGAGGATGTACGTACAAACGGGAAGTGAGCTCAATATGGAATTAAAACGGATTCAAAGATTGAAGTAACTTTTTTGATCATTCAAATTTCTCAAATACCGTAATAAAATTTTAAATCTGAGAACGGATTCGTAATGTTGGTAAAAATTGGACAATAAAACATGTGCCACATGCATATTAGAAGTTTTTTAAAACTTATCATTGATAAGTCTCGTCTTAATAATAACGTAAAGTTAAAATTTAAATTGAAACTGTAAGAATCATTTTAAAAAATAAATACTTCCCGACATATTACGTTTTAAAGTATTTGAAACCTCATTGACGTTATCTTAACAAAAATAAGGAACAGTATGATTTCCCAGTTTGTTTGTTTGATTGAGATATCACATGTCATATTTGACATTTTCATGAAAGATGGTTTCGACGACCCTCATCATCGAACTCATCTGAACTAACGTCAATAAAAATCGATTGGCGAAAGAATAACAGACGGATGGACAGACGCGCGAACGACTCTAGCGATTTTCTTACTTCGTTGTTTCACAACTCGTAATAATAACTCTAAAGTTTCCCTTTTCCATCCCATTTGCTACTTACCTTTTGAAAACACGATCCGGCTCTTAGGACTACAAATAAAGGGTGAAATAAGGAAATATTAAAGGCCCATCAGGAATATGTATTGATATTAATGCTACGTTGCAACAGTTAACAATAAAAGTAATATAATAGTTTTGGATGGCCCCATATACTTTAAAACAAATCACCTGAACATGACAACTTTAAAAATCAATTTTAATGTATTGTTCTATATCTGAGAAAGTCAAAGCCTTAAAGCGTCTAAAAACTCAAAACCTACACCGATTTATCTGTGTACTATAGCATCTTGTGGTGTGATAAACCCATAATAGCGAAAATCAATTCTGTATAACTTGTACTAAGCAAATCTATGTTGGTCAAGCACACCTTGTTTTCACCATACCCCGTATTTCAATGTATTTTATTGCATTTAGGGTTAACTTTTACATATTAATCTGTGGTAAGCAGTTTACCATCACACATGGTAGAATTGTAGATTTAAAAAATCCTTTATTTATGTCAAGGGAAACTTGAAATACAAATATGACTTATGACATCTAGCTTATGTTTAATACCATTTACGAAAAACATCATTTACGTACTTAATTTCAATGCATATTTAGCAAACAACCCGACCAATTCACGCACAAAATATTAATGTTTGAGGCGTAATAATGGTGAATTAATAAATGTCTACCGTTTCCGAAACTTTCAGAACAATTTAACGTCCTGTACGAGAAAAACTGGACATCGGCCGTAGAACAAGAACTTCGTAGATTTGAGGAAATTGTGGCAGCAGCTGCGGAACAACATGGTTATGATGGCAGTTCAAGAGATTCAGATCTTCATTGGTCCTTCAGTGGAGCCTTACTTTACTCTGTCAGTATTATTACAACAATTGGTAAGTTGCTAACTTCATATCACTTTCATTGCTTTATATTTTAAATCATTAGCATTATGGCACCTCATATCTTACATGACTTACATATACACATACAATTTATAACTAATCCCAAGAACTGCATCGACAATCCATACATCGCCAATACCACTGGTTTCAGAGAAAGAAACCGAAACACAAAGTTTAAAGTCCGCAAAAGTAATTCGAACCACTCGATTCATTAGACCGTTGCACACTGGTAAATTATTGAAAAATTAGGTGACATCTAAAAGCGAACAATATTTTTAAAAACTTTTGACGTAGATGTATCAGATATTGTGTTACCTTTCCTTAGATACCTCTAGCTCTAGTATGACCCTGTGACCTTTGACCTCTAAGTAGCACGTTTTTTAAATTTTTTAAATGAACAATGTTTATATTATGGAAATTCTGGAACTGCCATGTTAATTCTCATCTAAAAATACATTGGTGTGTAAAATTTCAGTTCCCTGGGTCAAACAGGGGTCAAGCAACGGAAGTTGGCAACAATAAAATTTTCGATATGGGGCAAATTTTACTTCAAAAATCTCAGCCGTTGAACATGATTTGAAAGTGCACAAAGACACTTCAAAAGTTGCTTAACAAAACGTATATTTTGAATTTTTCCTACGGAACACTCAAAACATTCCATGAAATTTAAAAAAATACAACAAAACTACATGCATTGTAAATGGGATTTTGGTTGATTTTTTAAAAATTTCATAGAGAATGTTTTGAATGTTCCAGCCTCCACAGGAAAAATTCAAAACAAACGTTTTGTTAAACAACTTCTGAAGTGTCTTTGTGCACTTTCAAATCCTGCGGAAAATGTTCAACGGCTGAGATTTTTGAAGTAAAATTCGCCCCATATCAAAAATTTTATTTTTGCCAACTTCCGTAGCTTGACCCCTGTTTGACCCACGGAACTGAAATTTTACACACCAATGTATTTTAGATGGGGATTAACATGGCAGTTCCAGAATTTCCATAATATAAACATTGTTCATTTTAAAAAATTCAAAAACGTGCTACTTAGAGGTCAAAGGTCACAGGGCCACACCAGAGGTTTCTAGGAAAGGTAACACAATATCTGATACATCTACGTCAAAAGTTTTTGAAAATGTTTTTTTTTTGCTTTTAGATGTCACCTAATTTTTCAATAATTTACAAAACGCGCGTTTTGTAATATTCTGTATGGTTAATTAAAAACTGTTCAAATTATTGCATGGTAAGAAGTTTTACTTTGAGATTTAGGGTACGGTGATCTAGTATGTTCGAATACTGATATGTTATTTGAGTCGAGTAATTTGGTCGAGATAAATATTTTATTAAGCTAATAAATATGCATGCATTTAGCAGTTCAGTTCTTAGAACTTCTTAAAACAGAGATCTTATCTGGATTCGTTGCAAATTTAAACGTATATATGTGAAAGTAGTACTTAATAAAATAGTAATACGCAATACGAGGTTTGGTTGAAAATGTAGAAGGTACAGATGCAGTGAAAATAACTATGTCCAAATGCAAAGTATTGTTATTACTTCAGTTCAAAATATATATAGAATACTATTTTTTCTCTACTTAATAACACATATGATTTTAAAGACTTATTAATTATGATGATTTCAGTTAAACGATAAATAAAATTGTGGCTATTTACTATTTATTAACTTCCATGAGGTTTAGCGTTAAATGGTAGCTAATGATTTAAGTTTAGTGTTCGTCAGTGTGTCTGTCTGTCGGGGTGTGACCACTCTAATTCCTGTTCTATTTGACCGATTCCCTTCAAACTTGATATACACATAGCTCAGGTTTATATCTCACATGGGATTGATTTTCAGACCCGTAGGTCAAATAGGGCCTGAAATACGGGGTCATAGACCATAATGCTTTTTAAATAGCGGAATTTTTATTGGTGATTCTTATATTATATTGAATGTTGATCATTTTTGCTTCAGGCACCATGGGTCAGATCTGTTTACTCTAGCCTGTGTTTTAAAAGGTTGCCTGACTTCACTTTAAATAAAATTCATTATCGGTGTCATATATACACATTAGCTCATGGAAGTTAATTTTCGCTTATATGCTCTAGTTATTTATGATCGTGCATTTATATCCACCGTGCATCCAGCCATACATTCTGAATTATTTTTCGTTACTTCAACAATGTGAAAAGTGTTCTGGAAAGCACAACGGATATCTTCGTAATAAAATCATGAAGCTACAGTTATCGCCGGCTATTTACATTACACATTTGCAAATTTGATGTTACAACAACCATTATCACTGATTCGTTAAGTCCGCCCAATTGTATATTACTTGAAATACATTCATAAACATCTGAAAGTTGGGATGACACAAGTATCTTATAATTTACTTTGAATGTGTCTAAACAGATTTAGTCTACCCACTCTGGGCTTTTAACAGACTAGTCACAATCACAAACGTGAGTTTTTTTTCAAGTAAAAAAGACAATCCCTGGGTTTTGATATGTTGAATATTGTTTTGTATGATGGCAAGCTACTGGATACATGAATAACTTCATTCATAAAAAAAACTTCAAGAACTGCTCGTTTCACAACTTTCTGCAACTTTCCTAATCATTCATAATACCCGTATTATTATTTTCTACATAATGTCATGAGATTTTTTGTACTGTTAACTACTTAAGTACTTTGAACACTACAAATGCTGCTCAGTGAAAAGAAAGAAAGACGCCTTTTTAATGGAAATATTATGTTGTCATATGGGATACTTTTGTTTCATAATGAACTGAATAACAAAATGTATACAGGAGTTGTTTTAGAATTGAGTGCAAGTTTATGAACGTAAACGGAAACAATGAATCATGCGCAAACAAGAACTTCTTATAAGATGAGAGGAGTTTCCTTTTTTAGTTTCTTCGTTTTATTCATCAACTTATTCTCTGACTGTATGGCTAACTAGCTCATTCTACATAGCTGATGACACATGAGAAACTGCATATATAAAATGACCACTAATAGCTTGCTAAAATGAGGAATGGTCATCATAACATGCATTTGTTTGCTTGTTTTATGGTTAAGGCGACATAAGATTTTTTGGACCGGAGTCCCATTGTGTTTTTACACAAAATAAAACTTAACCACTGTAGTTAAAACAAACGTAACTAACTATTAAAACTGAGGAAAAGCAATAAAGCTTACAAATAAGACACAAAGTTTGAAACAAACCAGACGTATGAACATACATAAATTATGATACATACGCGGTTTTAGTTTTTGGGTAAGAAAACATTTGATACTGCATAGCTTTTGCATTATCCCACTCCCACATCTTATATCAAAAACGACGGGATGAAGATGAGTATAAAGTGAAGGCGCTTTGCAGAGTTTAAGAAAGACAAGACTTTATGAATTCTAACCGCAGCAGGCTAAAGTATGAGGTTCTGTAGGAATTCTTTGCAATTTGTCTATTACAAATAGAATTTTATGATAACTAGTATACATTTTTAATATGTATTTGCATCGTAAAACAATTTTTCAAGTGCTTGTCGCATCCCCCCTACTACAGTATTCCATATGAATTACGCTTCAACAAAAAAAGAGAGAGATAATTTGCCTTCAAGGGTTCTGTTAGAAAGATTCTCTGATCCTATCTGAGATAGCAAGAAAGTTGCAAAAAAATAACATCCCCGGATGTGGATACTCGAAAAATTGTTCTTGAATAAGAAACGTAAGAAATGATGGTATTCTAATTTTGAAAATGTAAAAAAGTGGTGTTGATGTTGTAATTTCTTCTGGTTCTAGTACCACCAAAAATGTCTTCGTTTTCTGTTGTAAATTCTAATTCTACTCATTGTAGACGTTGCAAGAAACCAGACAGCTTTCGGTTAAAGGAAAATGTATGAAAATAGAGAAGTCAGGAAATGATTTATGCTAATAATAATAAATTCAGGGTAGTTGCTTGAATACAGGAAAGTAAAGAAAGCATAGCTTTTAGTTTTGATTCTTTCTCTGTTGTGTAAGTAGGTTTACGCTTGTAAATGTACAAAATAAGTAATAGGCTGGTTACCAGGAATTTCTCTTGAAGTGCATATTTATCATGGCACTGCTTTATATTGTAACATCGCAGAAACAATGTTTATTTTAATGTGAATACATGTAAATTATACAGAGTATGCAAGCACCGACTTACATTTGTACTTGTTAGTTGGTGTCCACAAATGTGACCATTTAAACAAATAAGAACAATATAGATTTAGAGACCTAACTGGATAAGCAGAGTGTATTCATCAACCGCAGACTGTTACAGCGGAGAGTTATGATTGACTGACTTTCACCATTGTTCTTGTAATCAACTGACTGCATACACTATTGCTAAAATGAACTTTTCTAAAACAAGCAGACGTTCTAATTGAAACCAACTGAAGATAATTAAACAGTCTAACCTGATAATACCTTTTTTAAACCATTTCATTCCCGAAGTTTAATAAGCCAATGTAGTATTTTTAAACTGATAGCTATGTTTAAAGTATTAGCCCGTTTAAAATTAGAAAGTGTTTTGGCTGTCATCAGGAAAGAGTATTATGCATTAAAGAGAAAGCGACAAAGATAGCAAAACAGATTTATCTGAATTAATAATCCTGTTTTAATTTTGCCTTCTTTGAATTTAAAAGTCAGTAAGGCTCAGTTTACGGCTAAAGTTGTTATTTTTCTTGTAGATCCCACATCAAAAACTAAATGTCAAAACAGTATGTGTCAGCTTTGAACAAGAACTATACGAGGTTCAAGAAACCCTAGGCCAAAATAGGTTTTAACTAAGTAAATACTGAAGGGGAATGGGAGAAAGAGCTATATTACAGCGCACCACCAGTAAAAGCAATCGTAAACAGCTTTCCTAACATGAAAGGGCATAAGTGAACACATGTGTTTATAAGAACTGTTTTTTATCACCGAAAAGAATCATATAACCATAAATAGGTTGGGCAACTAATACGTATAAACTCAAAGTTGGAAAACTATGAACTTCCGTAGAACCAACTTTTTTTAGTCATTGTTGTCGGAACCTGTGATAGACTGTTCATAATTAATGGTGAAAACACCGGGGTTATTTTTCAATTCTTGCTCATTACGTGCTACGATAATTGTAGGTTACACACAGTGTGTGTGTTAAACTGAACGTGAAAGTAATAAATGTGTTACAACAACATACTCAGTCTACACGTGTACTATATGTTTTTCCTTCCGGTGATGGCAAGTAAAAGCAAAAGAAAGAGAACACCCTCGAAGGTAAAAGTAAAAACTAGAAGGTGGAAGAAATGATATTTTCTGGAAAATCGGCTTAGTTTGAACGGGAAAAATGAAAGGAAAGTTTGATGAATATAAAGCAAATGGAACGATGCTGTCATTGACTAATACCACATAAACACGATGTATCCGGTTACATTCTCCCATTTTCTTCTTGCTTAGCTTATCCAAAAGTGAATTGGGTGAAAGATAAAAAAATACTTTGACTTAGCTTTAATTTATCTTGGTGTTTAAGTCGCAATCCTACTCACATCATAAAAAGTGTTCATATGTATTTACCTTAAAATGAAAGTATTATAATCTTTGATATGCATATAAGATAAAGATAATACTTTATTTATGTTTAAATCAATACATATATCAGTTGCACACAGCATTTATTTATACATTTATGTTTTGATTTTTAAAAGTGTTTATCCGTTGTTTACCAATACATCCAAGCAAATTTAAAGGTAGGGCAGGTATAGGTAAACAAAATAAGTAATAGGGAAATAAAATTGTTAATGGGTACTGGAGTGAAAATCTGTTGTAATATTTCTTACGTTATGCACCAGTATTGAAATCCTTCGGACACCTTTTTTCGAAGTAGCAAATCCTAGAAACTAATCTATCCCTGTACTAAGTTGTTTTTCATGTTATCGATGGATAATAAGCCACCTTATCTAGCCATCATAAAGCAGTTTAAGCCCAACCCGGTTGGAATTACTTAAGTAGCTCAAACCATACTTAAGTAAACGTATGTACATTTGGGTCCACGATCTTAAAATACACAGCCGTCGCCCAGCATGATATATTTGTACGGGCTAATGCATTGACAATATAGTGTGCGCGCTTGCTGAATGCGTTGGCTACGGCAGTGGAAAGTGTAAATCAAATCCAAGTGTAAGTATTTTTGAAACTAGTGTACACATACTATTCCATATTTAATCCTTTTTTACTGACGGCGGTAACAAAACAGACATTAAAGACTACAAGCAGAATCCCACTATAGCTACTAAATAAAATTTTATACTGTGATACTATACCTTTAGAACACGGTTACCTGGTGTGGTGATCTTGAAAAAGGCATGCAAATTCAATATGACTTACTTCGTTTGTAACATGAAGATCTACCATGCACCACACAATATCAACTGATCTAAATGCTGTGGAAAAATGTGGGGGACGTTTCCAAGCTATGAAAGTATTTTTATCCCATTTTTTGTGAAAATTGATATTATGCTACGAGTTAATTGCTATTAGGGCTTGTCCCATTGTGCCGTACATCATGAATACATTACATTTCTTTTCATACACACTTTTATGCTAAAGGGACAGGAGAATTAGAACAAGAAACAGAGTCTGGGTGCACACTCTCAGACTTACAGCCGATTACTTCTGTGACATGTGCATATATATAATCTGGTAATATAGATAATGTGTTTTAAGAATCAATAGGGTTCCTTCTCCGTTCTCATTACATTTTCCTTCCACTTTCAATGCAATATGTGTACTGCTTTGCTAGAGCAAGAAGTTGGGAATCTGAGAAAACGAAAACCATTTTGGAGACGCCAAAGTAAAAGGAAAGTTGATAAGGAGTTTTTTTGCTACTGCTTTTATGTCGTAACGATCTGAATTGCCACAGTACATAGATTTCCCATGGCGATGACATATTACTTATTACATAAAAAGCAGATAGGGATTTACAGATACCGGGCTTATATGAACGAATACAATGTATGCCTTACCAGATTTTTCTGTTGACCGGGCAGTTACAAGGAATACTTTATCGGAGGACTAGTTCATTCAGTAGCCAGTTTCCTTCTCCTTGTAAAATACTCATTGCAAGTCATCGGAGCACACATCTCCTCTCTCCTGTTCTACAGGGCATAATATTTTCACCGTTCAGCTGAAAGATAATATTAGTACACTAGAAAAACAAACTCGAGCTTATATGAACAAACTGAATATGCTTAGTTTGGCTTTCGGTTAGACTGTAACATGAAACTTGCAGTTACTCATTCACCCATTATGTTCAGTTTAATGTATGAACGGTCATAGAACGGAAGAGTAATCATCCAAAAAGTCTAGTTTAAGACTCTACAGTAAATACCTGTGGGTAGTAGAGACGTATTTTTGGTGGGAGACAGTACAAATATATTCTGGCTCGTATCATTTTATGGGTGAAAGAAAGCTTGCCAATTTCTCATAGATAAAATTTCCTTCTAGAATATGAGAGACATACATAATATACTCCTACATGCACACGTTTCCAGTTTCCCCCGCCTTCCAGTTTCCAGTAATTAAATGAGCGTTCCCTTCTTCTGTCAAATTTTGTGGTTGGGAAAGGTGATCCTGATCTATGACGTACCCGTGTAAAAATGTATGCATGGGCATGCATCATATGCACAACGAAAATGTATTGAGCTTGTAAACTCTCTAGTTCTTTGTATTCTTTAAAGTCCATATTTTTAGAGATTTTCGGCTCAAAAGTGAAATCAATTAGGAAGCAACATTACACTATTTTCTTTCACCATTGGACGAAATAATGCATCACTATGCACATTACATTTTACAATAACGATGGAACAACTACCTAAGGTCTCATGCTTCTCCATTTGCATTGCACTCTAAGCATCATTTATTATCCTTATACATTTCCGCTTATGCAGTAGCATCATATTAGGTACATTTTGGTTGCCGTATAAAATTGCCTAATTTTTGGTAACAATTAGCACTTCAGAAGGAGTATGACTTGAAATGTTTTTCATTAGCTGTTTTAGTCTAAAAGACGTCATTCCATCATCTACAAAGACCGTGTTGTTCTGCAGGTACTGTGTAATTGTAAGTCAACCAGTTTGGCCTCCTTAAATTCTGAAATACTGTTAGAGCTACATGATTACTACAGCTGCTTTAACGAAATGAAGTGTTGTTAGGTGCCGACTAACTACAGCATTGTGCATAATATTGGTTGAATGTCTGCGTAGGAATACAATTTATTAAATATAATTATAACTCCACCATCGACGATAAATAATAAGCTTCATATTTTCAAGGAAGCGAGAAAAAAATCTTGTGTCCTACTTAACAACAAAAATACATCTACATACATATTGCTGAAGTGCTTTGTGAGGGGCTAACAATCCAATCCTTTTTTTCTTAATTTGAACATGTAAGGTTTTTCTTCTATTATGTTTGATGAAACTTCGTAAAAGGGTTCGGAAAAAGAAAAAAACTACATGCTTTCACAATATGCAACACCTCGTATTATTGATGGTATGTACATACTATTCATATAGTAGATTTTTTCATACATACTATGTATATATGCATAATATGCGTAAAAATATCGAGCCATTCTTACAACCATGGTCTTACAAGATGGTTTTTTCTATCCTTCACTACTTCATCTACACGAATAAAGATCCTTCCGTCTTGTTCTTTCCCACTCTTTCTATCTTATTTTTTTTGTTCGTCATTGTGTCTGTAAAGAAAAGATCTCATCGAATTTGCACACTTGTTTTTTTTTCTTCATCCAATGACTTGCAGTGTGTGGCAGACATTACGACTACTACTACCATTCACCCAAAGTTTTTTTTGTGCTGTGTATTTCATGGAAAATAGAGTTAAAATGTATATAGCAAGTAAACGAAGAGGAGTTGGTGTCTTTTGTTTCCCCGTGTCTATCTTACATACATTTCAGGGCATTGTACGATAATATTCTTGATCATTCCAGTACAAAAAGTCTCATGAAACATGAAACCAAAAAAGGATGATAGCAGCATAATACACCTTCTTGTATGAATGTGTGCTTTAAAGTGTGCATGAAAATGTATGTGCATTCCAGCAGTTGGCTATTTTTCATTGGAAGGTACTTAGAAAAAATCTTGAGAATCCTCTTTCCTCCAGTGCAATGCAGCTTCAAGTCAAACACGTTCATTTCACCCTGAACTCTTCCTCTACATTACATTTGGTATGGGGTGTAGCGCAAAGAAAGTACTTCCAACTTTTTTTTTAGTTTTACTCCCTCCAAAAGCTTAACAGGCATTAAGCTAGAGAAATAAAAGACAATCTTTTCCCATTACAGTGATGGTCAATTTATTTAGCATTCAGATCAGCATGAAGGTGTCTAAACTGTCTTTCTTTCCGTTTCCTCTTCTTTGGAATTTGTGTAGAACTTGGTTTGTTATATGATCCAAATATAGAGAGAAAGCTGCTGCTGGGAAAATAAAAACGGTACTCTTACTTCCTGTAATACTATGTTTTATAAGGCAATCGCATTTAAAATAAAATAACATTAGGGGACTGCAGTTCTTCGTATCACCTGGACTGAAAGCTGGAGCGGCTGCTTGTTTTACAAGATTGTAAAGAAGTGAGAAAGCAGTATACTTTACAGGATGGTATATGTATAGGTGGATATAGACAAGGAGAAAGTTAGTTTTCATTATTAGTTTTATTACTTTTTATAAATTATAGTTGCCTTCATATGGTTCGGCATCATTGGCATTATAGAGTTCATAACCTGGACAACCACTCGTTCTTTTTTCATTTTGATTACTTCATTAACATTTGGCGAGTTTGTAATTCTAATATATAGTATAAAGTAGGGTTACGGGTTTTGCAAGACCTAATGTTATGTTTAGGCACGTTCAAAGGGTTGTTTTATACAAATTGTTTTCGGTAAAGAATGTATTTGTTCCGATGGTGACATTTCTCATTTCCTAATGAAAAAATACAATTTTGGCAACTATTATATATGAACAAGTGGGTATAAGCTCAACAAACAGCAAAAACTTGCTTCAAATAGAACTTCTCTGTCTCGAGGGAGCTAGCAAGAAGAGAGAATAAGAAATGAGGTGGAAAAGATGCAATTTCATAAAGTTCTTTCAGAATACACACAAAACTGTGATCATGTATAATTTGCTAAATTATAATTATGCTACACTTGACATTACATGGAAATTGCAGTTAAATGTCAAAACTTCATTTCTAATGAGAATCCTTAATAATCCGTCACAAATAAAAACTCTTACACAAAATGAAACTTTCATAACGAATTCTAACAAAAAAGGGACTTTATTATTTCACGTATTTTCCTCGTAAATAAGAAACCCTTCCATTTAATATGTGTCTATACCTTTTTACCCGATACTTTCTTGGAGATAGTTATTTAAAGAGATAATATTTATGTATACAAATACTATACCTATTTATTTGTATAGACTTAGTGCGTCACTAAAATTTATCGTAATATATCACTCTTTGTTGACAGGTATGATCGCAAATTCCGTAGAAAAAATACAAGAATCCTTTGTTTGACAGCTTGCCATTTCATGGTCTCATTTATGTATGTCTTTTAAGACATGGTAACTGGTAACGATGCCTAATAAACGATTTTGGTGAATGAAACTTAAATTTTAACTTGAAGTTATTCAATTCCGCAAACAAATAAATTCATTTAATGAAAACCTTGAACTTTGAGTAAAAGTACCCCCATTATGCAACTCGATCCATTTGTCTCGCTCTACCAAATAAAACTGCAGATACGAGTAGTTCCCCCAGAATTTTAAACTTATTTTAAACTGTATCGTGTATGCATTTACATTTTTTACTACTACTAAAACGTAGCAATACATTTTCCAAAAAAGTTATGCCCAGAGTAATCTTCAGCGAATTGTTAGGCAAGGAATGCTACACACCCATTCTTGCAATGTCTTTAATGGGGAAAATCATCCGCAGTTGTCTTTGTAAACACTTTCATCATTTCTTTTGACTTCAATCTAAAGTGAACACACCGAGGAGTATAAACAGCAACGTGTGATACAAAACTGTTTCCGAAAAGTTGGCTACAACTGGAGAAAACAGGGAATGAGTCAAGCATCTACTTTCCTCTTCTGTTTCTCCACGTCTTAGCTTATAACAGAAGAGAAGGATGATGTTGTGGCCTGCTGAGGGTTGAAAATGTCAGTGAAATGTCAGTAAATCTATCAAGTAAAAAGTGGATAGTTTTTAGTGTGCACTCGATGGTAAAATTTCCATTTACACAGCAGATAAAAGGAGTTGCTGATGACCTTCTGTGCGTGCAGAGCGTACACAGGTCTTTGGCAGAGCAATGTTGCTTTTCTATAATAATGTACTAAAGCTAAAACCATGACTTGTGCGTAAGTTACATAAATTGATGATGATGATACCATTATTGGCAGGAGAATGTAAGTAAACTTTCTACTGCAACAAGAGAAACGGCAATACATGAGATCTGCTAAGATAACAATTTCCACACACGTACTTTCTTTACACCCGCAACACAAGCGTGCACAAATCACACATCACAACGTTGTAAACTACTCGGTGCATTTGCGACTAATAAAACTACTGCCAACCTTCAAATCATTATTGGTACCTACTACTTACATTATGTTATCTGGTAGTTGTGCATTTCCGTTAGAAGTGTAAAGAATGTCATCATGATGATAAGTAGGAAAATTCCGAAATGCAGCTTAAAGCTCTGAAGAAAAACAAATCAGGATTTTCATGTTTTACCAGAGAGTATTTTTATTGCTCTCATGTTAGAATTTCAGGGCGTGATGGACTATCGCTGTGTTTCCTTACGCCATTGTCTATACATCATTAGTGTTCCTTCTTCATATAATGCTCTTACATGGAGGAAGATAATATGCCAAAGGAATTATTAATGAAAACGGTGCAAGTGAAAATGAAAGGAAGTTGTACCGTCATGCATCCTGATTTGGAACGACCCTCTCCAATACTCTCGTTTCAGTTTAAAAATTGTGTTCTTTCTACTCATCCCATATCCCGACAAAGTGAGAAATGCAAGTTTCCTTAGCGGGCCTCTTTTCAAGTTAAGTTTTCAAGTGTGCACTAGCTTATAAAAACACATTACGCAGACACAGTATGAAAGGCTGTAAAAGCTATAGATGTATTCGATTCTTGGTGTGTGGGTTTTTAGTTTTTTTTTCTTCAAAAGAGATTTGAAACGTTGGCGTGAATGCATTGCCTAAGTTGGGTGAGGAGCAAGGAATTGAGTACAAGAGTGAAAATGCTCCCGTTTATATTTCAGAAAGACAGCAAGTGATACAATTCTCCTATTCATTCTCTTTTCTTTCTAGTCGGTCTGTGTCATTTTCACTTACTCAAAGAGAATCCCGCTATGCATATCAATACATTTTTTTATCGGTGCAGAAGAACCTTATATGCCTTTCTATCCGGTATAAAGTGCATGGTACAAAAACGACAAATACTTGAATGAATAAATATACATTTGGATAAAAATATACATACGATATTTGGAGGAAAGCTCTGGTCCTCTATTCAGGTCTTTGGGTAACATGGTAACTTAAGCGAATGAGATGAGTGAGTAATGTCTTGGTAAATCTTACTCCTTATTATGTATTATGTAACGTTTTCACAATGTCACTGATTGGTTTCTCAACCTACGCATCAAGTAGATAGATACTGCATTCTCTTGTTACCTTCCTTTTCTTGATTTACTTTTCCTTATGCTTTTCCATTTATTCATTGTTTCCAAAATGAAAGGGAGAATCTGATGGTGAAGTGCTCGTTTATACCAGACCGATAGAATCTCTTTTCAACAAGACAGTGATAGAAATCCACAGAAAGAAAAGAGCTCTGTATATTCTTCGCATTCATTTAACGTGTTCCTTGTGGCACTGAAAGATTTCGTTTCATATAGTGTACATACATAAATTTTAAATTAAGGCAGGTGGTTTCAAAACGTACTCCAAACAAGTATTGACAGACGTATCAAACTCTGTACCCAGTCAAGGTCTGAAAAAGCGTGCTGGTACGTTCCTTAAAAACATCGATGTCAGTAACCATGGAAACACAATGAAAGATTTTTTAATGATTGAAAAAGGTTAAAATGTCAAATTCTGGCAATTTTAAAGAAGCAATGCATTTATGAAATGCTGAATTTGCCTATAAAATATTATATATGTGTCTGCATTATACATATTATTTATGAATATACTTTGTCCTGTTGGAACGGACCCGGCTTTATAATATTACGTTGTTGCTTGATTCACAGAAAGTAAGAGTTTGGAGCATGTCACTGTCATTCTGACATTTTCAAATGAACGCTTTATCCCAGTATCCCAAATAATGATCCACTAACGTGTGTTAGGAAGATATGACTATATATATATGTATTTATATTGCTTTCATACTTGGTCGGTATCGTTAACTGCTCGACAGAAGGATGGTTGTTTGAAGTTTGTTTGGAAAACAAAATTTCCGCGTTTTGAAAAGAAAAAACATCATTTTTCGACAAAAAACAACAGTCAGGGGCTTTAGAACCATAAGGGAATTTTTACCACTACCACACGTCCATATTCTATTGAGACCAGCGTTTTTGGGATATTTTGACATAAATTGTCTTGAACAATTTTATTAAGATGTGTGTATACAACAGTTAACCTATTTGTGTTTCTTAGTCGCTTGGAGTCTCGACCAGTTTGTTGTTTAGAACTGATCTAGTTACACAAGCCTTTCCCATTTCTACAAAATGAATAACATAAGCAGACGCATTACTTTTCTTTGTTCAAAATGCACCTACTTTTCTACAACCTATTTTTTAAACGGGCATGCCAAAATGGACATTTTCTGCGACTGGCTTAGCACAATATTATGCTTTCCATATACATATTACATATTGTATTAAAAGCTTTTAGCTCACCTTTACCTTACGTACATAGTTAAATATTTCATCAGTTTTTGCATTAGAGTTGTAAGCTAATTCAAAGTTTCTCCAAGTAACAGAAGTTGTTGCAAATCTGCAATTTAACGTTGATTTAAAAACTACTTTCGGCTTTTCAAACCAAGTTTTTTTTGCTTAAATCTCAATTTTGTAAATTTTAAAATGTTAAAATTTTCTTGATTTGACCTCGTTTTTCTTAGAGGATTGTGCAGCTATTAAATGCATTTGGTTGAACGAAAAAGTAAGCCCTACGTAACTGTTGCTCTTATTCTACCAACGCCACAGTAAGCAATGACCAAATGTATAAATTGTAATCACACTGTTAAGAGTTACGACAAGAGTTTGTGCAGCGTTTCTAAAGTATGTTTTTATGGAAGCCGTGTTCTCCATAAGAAAAGCATCACAATCACCATCACGATTGCTGATTTTATCAGAAGGAAAACGTATTGCTTACAATAGCTAACTAAGAAGCTTGGTCCCCTGTTCTGTTCATATCCAAAATGAAAGTATGTATTTGAGTAGAAAGAAACAACAGTCTTATCATTAGAACGAGTCAGAAGTCTACCAACTATTTTGTAAAACCCTCTTTGCACATTTATACTATGCTACAACTGACTTGAAGAGTTATGACATAATGGTCGGTTTAGTTTCCATGTTTTAAATATTTACTAAATCAGTACTCTGATTTGTATACCATTTCTTATCCTACCTTTACTGCTACTTAAACCTTTATTTAGTCATGTGCAAAAACAATCCTCCTTGGAATTTACTGACGACAATCTACAAGAAAATGACATGTGTATGACAAGGTGTATAAAGACTTCAACTGTACAGTCAAGTATTTTGGAAAATTGCTAGTAGTAACGGAAGTCATCCTTAAACACATAATGTTCCTTAAGGCAATCTCATTCTGCTTTCCGTAGAGACTGCAAGACAACTTACATAAGCTAGTTATGGAACACTTCATTCAAAACGAACGCCACATAACGTCATATTGACTAGCAAGTGTTGAGACGACAGGGCAGATTCCCAAAATGCGTTGTGACTCCCTTGTTTCATGCCAACTTATTTATCCAACACAAACTTTACTTTTCATAGAAGCCAAATGGAACTAGGCATATTGGTAGTTAGTAATAATAGTTGAGGAATCCATGCACTAAAATCTCAAGTATTTATATAGCAGACGAATCCTGTATTTTGTTTTCAAAGTCTTTACCCTCTCTTTCCTGCTGTAGATTACTGTAGCACCTATATAACATAAAGTGTATGGGTATTTCGGCCATGTGCACCATGAGAATATAGTAAATTCTATATTAAGTAAGTTAGTTATCATTCCTTTAGGCATTCTCCTATGTAGTTCTATTATCTTTAGCCTTGCACAGTTGATAAGCTGTTTAATGTCATTCCGCTCGTTTTCCCTCCATCTTCAACGCTATACTTCCTTGGAACTAACAACCAAACTCATACTCCTTTATGATTTTAGCTCCACATAAAGACTCCAAATTGTCTGAAAGCACTTTTTAGTTTATGCAGCAATTTTGACATTGATAACGCTTTACGCACTACGTATATTATACATCATGCACTCACTTTTTGAATGTTCTAAAAAAGTTGCATCATTTGATGGAAGAGAGATGCTGGTGGGACAGGAGCTCAAAACTTTCAACTATATCTCCCTTCTGACTTTTAATACAAAGTCATTTCTAGGCAATTTTAAATGCTAAGAAAGTTGCTTTCAATAGATGATCTTTCACTATACTTTTAATATCATCGTCTGATGATCCAAACCAAACTTTTATGAGTACAATATCCCAAGTTGCAACCTATCAAGCGAAAAGACAGAGGGAAAGTAATCACGTATTAGAATGTGCTTTTGTACGTTCAAGTTTTCTGCTGCAACTTAAACTCAATGCTCTCCAAGTTCTAGTTCTCCCTTTGTTTCAAAGTGCAAGAAACTTGTCTACCCAAGCAAACATAACGAAAGCTAACGAAACCCTTAGGTTATAACCTGATTACAAATAAACGCTTTGTACCATTTTTTAATCATTATTGCCTGAACTTTAATAATTAACTTCGTGTTTTACCAGCGATACATTCAAAGTCTAAGTGACAATAAATTTTTAATATAGATCGACTGGAATTGATATTAAATGCTGAATTGTCCATAACATAGAAAAATTGATCATTATCATGACGTAAACGTACAATAATAATATATTCTATTGAATTAAGTATGCTACAAAGCACCACTTTAATATACCATTGTAATTACTTGTTTAATGCACTCCAGAAATCTCGTACCATAAAAATATAAGAGCCTAGGATTGGATAGATTTTCAGTATTTGCTGATAACACAGCAGCATGTGCAGAGAAAGTATTAGTAAAGAAGCACTTTCTCTTCACCCCTACTACGTGGTATTTCAGGCAGATGAGGATCTTAAATTCATAATACAGACGTAGATTATTCTACAACAGGCTCTTATCGTAGTAATGCATGCTTATAAAACCCTCGAAAAAATTCAAACGAATGCAGCAAACTGCAATGCTACATTGTATTACGTCAGCTTCCTCTCATCCCTCAGGCATCCGAGAAGCACATCTCAACCGGTCACTCGATTCACTTATTTACTCATTCAAACAGCACTAAAAGTAGTATCATGCATGAAATAAATTTTATGATAGTCTAGTATATGAACACTTGTAAAAATATATATTGCATTAATGCTAAACTGAACTCTTCCCCACGCAAATATGCAGGTACATTATGTATGTACAAAAAGTGTATAGTTTTGTATGTGGCATGGGATCTTTCATGGAGCAACGCCTAATTATATCAGGCATGACTTAAAATCCATTTGTAGTGGAGTGCTGTTTGGTAGGAGGTTATCAAAGGAATGTGGGCAATCTGCTATTATACGTTGGGAGACAGATATATTCATATATACTGTGTACTTACTAATGTCTCGATACAAGCATGTTATATTATGTGTACAAAGTGTATAGTCTGTAAGTATACTTGGGAGAAAAAGCATTTTCTCCATCCCATTTTCTCTTTCTAGAGCATTATGTTCAGTGAACCTAGGAAAAGAGCTGGTTAGTTGGAATAGAAATCACAAAATTCTTTTCTTGCCACAGTAAAGCACTACATAACATACACATACGTGTGCTGCAAGAGACTGATTGAATTTTCCATTCCTCTGTTCATTGAATGAGTCCATAGTTGAATGATTCCTTTTCCTCTAGAACACTTGTAACGGCTGCAGAGTAACAGATCAACAAATATTCGTTATGTCACATTTATGCTCTTTTTATAAATATCAATGTTTTTGCGGTATGTGGGAGGTACGGTACAGGTTTAAAAACTGTATTAAACAGCAGCTTTCCAAGAACTGTATGGTGAAAGTAATTACATGAACATGATGCTATTTTAAGGATTAACGAATAAATGAGTAATGCAACTTAAACAATCTATTTGTTAAAATTTTTCGCATGGGTAAAAGAAAAGTATCTTGTCAATCTGATAGATTTCTAACGTGTAATATAATACGAACGGAGAAAAGATAAGAATTGATTAGCTGAAGGGTGCTGATGAGTTCATTTTTCACGGGAATCATTGCGTCATTTCAGTTCGTTTATCTGTGTATTCGTTTAAACTCCAAACTACACAAAATATACTATGCCACTTCCAGCCGGGCTCATGTCTCCTAATTTTGCTAACGAAGCAAAGATAGTTCTTATCAAAAACTTGGATTAGCTTTCGACTAGAAAGTAAACATAATGGCGTACTTCACGGTGCAGCATTGTAAATATGCATGCCTCATCCTTTCATCTTGAGTTAAAACTGAATCTCTCTTTACAAGTAAATAAGCTCTCTGATAAATTGAATGATGATAAGCTTACAATATTTGATTACATACTGGTTGCCATTTGGTGTGATGATCGTGAGAGAGAGATGTGAGCTTCGTTAGGTATACAGTTGCAGCATGGAGTTTGAATAAACCGACGCATAATGTCTTGCTTTGATGATAATGATATGAGCTAGAGCATTCAAACATAATTTCATTACTGTGTCAAAATAATAATAGAAAATGGCTTGTTATAATGCTATATCCAGTAGAATACTAGTTCATCCTCCTTCTTTACAGATTTTCTACAGGCGGAAGCTTCAATGCACGTGTTTCATTCCGAGATAATGTATGAAATTATCGGGTGTGGATTCTAGCTCTCAACTACTCCTCTCATTAATATAAAACATGAACGTTTCAAATAAAATGCTATAAAACGTTTCCAACGACTCTTGTATGACCTTTTTCATGACATCGCTGCGCAGTTTGTTTAGTGATGAAGTACTACAAATGCGTGATATTTGCTATCAAATGCGTGGATAGGGTTGAATGGAATAGGATATATGTTTTTATCTCATATGCAGAAGGTTGTAAGAATTATAGCTCAGAAATACATAGTAGCAAATATGTTATATATATAATTTGTAGTTGTACAAGTCAAACAGTAGTAATTGTATTCTAACGTTCTATGCTATTATTTTGATTGCTAATTTTATTTTATTATTATTTCAGGATATGGGAACACAGCCCCAAGGACAGCTTTAGGCAAGGTTCTCACAATGTTTTACGCAGTCATAGGAGTTCCCTTAATGCTCCTGTGGCTTTCCAATATTGGTACGCTGATGGCCAACACTTTCAAATTTGCCTACATTCACATCTGCTGCCCGAAAAAGTCAGCACGATCACGATCCGTCCAGAAACGCTCGCCTTCCTTTAAGCAGGAGCCATCGTCCATTCAAGTGAAATACTCAGTGTCAGCTATGACGTGTGAGACTCATGTTGTACAGCAACAACACCACCACCAACAGCAGCAACAACAACTCCATCATCCTCAACCGACAGATTCATCAAATTTTCATGGCATGGAGAAGCAGGCACGGCCAGGGATGCGGCGTGATACACGAGCTACATTAAAAGCCTTAGATCCTGCTGCAAAGCAAATGTTGAGGGAGTGTGCAGAGTACAACGTAAGTATGGGTCCAGACGAGAGGAGTAGAATGGTTCTCCAACAACTTCACGCCAATGACGGCAACATGGGAACGATGGCCGGAATTGAGGAAGAAATGAGTGACGACGGAGAGGGCATGGCTGACATTACTTCGTCAATTATTCTGCCCCCTCCACTTAACATTGACGGGATTGAATTAGATGACTACGGTAATAGACAGGGGATGATGGGTGGTGGGATGCCCATGTGTGTAAGTGCTAGTATGGGAGGGAGTGTCAACGGGTCAATGGGTAGAACTGGCGGGGGGTCAGGTAGCCAGATGTCTCAAGTTGAGGGCACGCCATCCAGAGTACCTCTCCTTCACAGAGGAGTGGACGGAGGGCCAGATGTGGTAGATGTAGAGACACTAGATGAATACTCTGCAGGTTCCATTGAAGTGCCGTCATCAAGAGAACGCTGTGAAAGTCCAATGTCGTCTGGTGACCGTGTTCCAATTTCTTTAGTGCTAATATTTGTGGTATTTTATATAATGGTTGGTGCGATGGTGTTTAGCGTGTGGGAAGAGTGGAGCTTTCTGGAAAGTGCTTACTTTTGTTTCATTACGCTGTCGACAATTGGACTCGGAGACTACGTGCCCGGTAGATCGCTCAAGTCAGCCGGCTCAGAGGAAGGACACGCTCAGCTAATTGTCTGCTGTCTGTATTTAGTATTGGGGCTGGCTATCATTGCTATGAGTTTCAATCTCGTACAAGAGGAGGTTGCTGCCAAAGTTAAAGACATTGCCAGGCACATTGGGATAATTAAAGATAGTTCTGGGGATCGTTAAAGTCAAAAAGTAACCTGTATATATCTTAAGTTCAAATAGTCTTTCTGTATAAGAAACATAATACCAAAAAACGTAACTTGCTCGCTCTCACTCCAAAGGAGCACAAACATGTCTCCCAAACCCATCCCTCTCCAGTAAAGAGCCCTTATTCCAAATATATGTTCAGCAACATCAATCAATCGAAACAACAGGAACGATGACTCCCCACCACTTCGATCTCTGTTCAACTTCCGCCTAGCTTTGCGTTTATGGTTATGTTACTAAAAGAGCTCATTTCAATTTGCCCCAATTTACTATACGTATTGGACCCTCCTTTTCCATCACTGAAAATAAATTGTACATTAGTTTTTATATATATATATTCTTAGATTACCAAAGTGTTTAATAAAGATTAGTATTCCTGTAGAAAAGTAGGTTTAGTTTCACAAAGCGCATTTGCGAGTGCCATAGGCTAATTTTCATTATTTCCATTCGATATTCACTTAAAGTTTGGAAGTACAACTGTCCTAGTCTATTCGTCTCTCTTTTCACAATGTCAGCATGGAAGAGGCCAAACCAGGTTTTGTGCTTGTCGAGCCAAATAATATACGAAAGTAATATTGTCAGTTTTATCCTTTGGCTCTTGCGTCTTTTGCTTTCACGCTTCGTATATTGGACAGAACGGTACAAAAACTAAAACCGAAAGTTTTTTCTCTCTCTCGCTCTTTTCCCCTTGTTAAAGGATGAACCAAGTCTGCAAAGTAACATAACGAGTACAAAGTGGCTATTGGTTTGTGGATTGGTGTAGTTGTGAGTGAAGAATACTGATGATGATCTCCATCATGATGCAGCATACATATAAATATATACCTAATACTCTGTTGCCAAAGTGCAAGTTTGTAAGTGCACAATGGAGAGAGAAAACACGATGGTGTAAGGGAAAACCCAGTCCTCCTCCCATCCTACGTGTCATTGTAATTCCGTGTTGTTGTGTTGAGTGGATATTCATGAAACTGCATGGAAAGTTTAGGTATGCTACATGAATGTTGTTTTCCTCAACAGGCAAATATATAGAATCCGACAAGTACACAACAAGGCTAAAAAAGCAAAATGAAACGCGTTGTGCTATGTGTGAGTACTTATTGCTTGCAAAAAAACGTTCTTGCTTGCTGCTATCGACTAATTGAATGGTTGACCAATGACCAGTTGGTTAGTTTACACTTGTCGTTGACTTGATCAGTATTGCGAACACGAAACTGGTCCATCTCGCCTTAAATCTGCTTTATACGTAAAGTCAACGGAATGAAAATAGCTCTCTTGTCTTTTGTTGTGTAGTACTTGTGTATGCAAATGCATAAACCGTTGACCTTAATGAATGAACACTCTCTAGCAGTATATATTGTATTCTCTCTATTTATGTCAAATCTAAAAAAGCTTTTACGTGTGGAATTAACACTAAGAATAAAAGGCAAGCTTAGTAATCAGCATCTTTTTGTAAGAGCGTCTGGTGCTGGAGCGTTTGATTGAAAACAACATAATAACGAGTATTTTTTGAGCTTTATATAATATGGAGTTTCTGAGAAAGAAAGTCACACTCTGATGAACAGAAAAGTAGTTTTTGTCAACATTTGTCACGTAATATTATACTGTTTCTTATTAATAAATGAAGAAGACATGTGTATTTTCTCTAGTAAGTTGATGTTTAATTTACAGAATGTAATATGGTTCTTGACTTTTAAGAGCGTTTGTAAGAATTGTGTATTGTTAAATATTAAGTTAAGTGTACGCACACGTGTATAATATACATTAGGTATGAGTTAGGTACATGTTCACGTAAAAGTACATTGTATTTGATATATGAATGTATAAGTTTTAGTGCATTTGTACGCTTTCTCCTGGAAGTGATCTTGGTATGTGTCATTGTTATTCGTCCCATGGATTTGTGGACTCCCATGACGTGTTGTCCCTTTTACTCAAAATAACATTTTCCAGGTAATCTTCCTCCTTGATGTAATAACGAAAAGGGGAGTCTCGTTTCACGCATTTTTTGCGTTTAATTCTTGCAAATTTCAAATATTTTTGGTGCGTGACAAGACTAGCCAAGTTAAAATAGTTTAGAGATAATATATTAAATTGCACTCTATAGTTTCCTAAACATAAAACATTTTTTGAAGGTATACTCAAATAACAGAATGTATAAAATCGAATGAGATCTAAATCTTTATTTTAAATTGCAATAGAGCGCTGTACAATCTATATGCGCGGTAATAAAAGATTTTAGAAGTAGTAAATATTTTAGTTTGGTTACTTCAACTGAATGAAGACTAGACTAGGATAACAGCCTAGCTAGCTGCAAGGGTATTGCATATTTTATTGTAATAGTAATAATTGATATATCCACATGTAACATGCTAAAATAATGGTGATATTACAAAGCATACTTAGAAATATGCAGAGCATGAACAATTTTAACGGATACAAAAATTCAGTATAATTTTATTTGACGTTCTGTGTTAGCCAACATAACCTGTTGCAGAATAAAGATTAAAATGTAAGACTCTTAATAAATAACAAGCGTAAACATTATTAAATAAACGTTTGGTTATTAATTTGATCACAATAATTAAATCTTTGAAAAAAATCTACATTTTATAAATTGCATATTCCCTCCAAAATATCGATTGTTGTATTTAAGGATACACTTTAAGATTTCTCATAGAGTTAACCTCTGAAAAAATACAAGTTAAAAACATTGCGAAGAATTGCGGCTACAAACTCTGCCTGGGTCTCCTACGAAATCCCATCATTCCGAGAATAAATTTATTTTGGAGGACGGGACTGAATTAAATCCTGCCCGCACTCCTTCCGCACAGTTTATTAATGAGAAGTGTGTATGTAGCAAAGCATTAATTGGGCTACCTGCTATGCAGTACACTAAATAATAAATACCTATTTGGGGTAATCTTAACACGGCCACTTCATCTCATCTAAACTGGCGTAAGCATATTCGTTAACATCATTTGCCGAGTTAACCGTACTGTTCCAGAACACGTCAGGAATTTTAATTGCACCACTGTAGAGCAGTAAATAAATGACATAAACAACTTCCACATGATTCACTAAACTCATGAGAGAATGGGTATAGTTGCTACCATGTATATAATATATATGTATATACTTAGTCAGTGGATGTTAAACCAAATGTTTCATAAGGAAGACTTAAAACCATGAGCATTTCTTCACATTTTGTCCATGTATGTAAAGGTTTTAGCAAACGCTTAAAGGATGAAACGCAGCTGCACACTTTCCTTTTCACAAAACTCCTTTTTGTGGTAACTTTCATAAGTTCATAGTTAATATTACATGTGTATATGAAACACGGGTGGCTGACTTGACTGTTTGGAAGGAGAACAAAGTAATTTAGCAACACGTACTATTATTATATAATATAATAAATCTCCCAAGAAGTTCTCAAGATTTTGTACTGTACGTATAACTCAAGTCGAGTTCTGCTGGTATCTGCTTGTATGGGCTCCTTAAGTGTCGAGTGTTCAAATGTACATGTGTATATATGCATCCAGACAACTCAATCGAGAATAATACATGGTTTTAACGGTGTAAATCCACTCTTTCAAAACCAGAGCTTCTCTCCTTAGGGCTCAATCTTAAGTAATTTCAAATCTCGTCTTCTTAATTCTTCTTCGTACTGAGAGCGGCAGGATTAGGACAGGCAAGGAACACTTGTGTATGTACATATTACAACAAACATTTTATATGTACTTTTGCTTAAACTGTTGTGTTGCACAATTTCACATACCAAACACGAAGAGAAACAACGCACAACAGTTCTTGTTTATATCCTCATCCTGATTACTTATATATTTTATATGAATGTACTGAGAGTGAGCAATAAATTCAAGAAGAACATTATTTGTTGCGGAAAAGTAAAATCGTGCTCTTAGTTTCCTTGTTAACAGGAAATCGTACCATTGGACCTTAAGTATATTACTCTACTTGAGCAGAAGCTCCCAATCTAAGGATAAAGAACTAGATTAAATCTAATATTCAGAAACTCGATGAGAATAATACACTGGATTTTTTACACAAATTCATTCATTTCCCTTTACAAGCTCATATGTGCGTATCCTCGCAAAATATATTTATACTCAGTTTGGATTAAGGATATACAACTGACTTTTACATTAAAAAACAAACTTGACTTGCTCCTGCTGCACGACAGGGCATTTTATGTCAGCAAGTGTAAACATTACTGTGTACGAATCTTGCATTTTTCACGAATAATTTTTATGAATTTATTTTCCATGTTAATATCCAAGTGTGGAAGCATACCTGCCTACAATATGCCACTATGACGCAAGCAAATACAAAGAAAGCATATAAGATATAATATATTTTTGGAAGGAGAAAACACTGTAACGAAAACAAGTAACAGGATACCAAGCGTTTCCCCATACGTTATAGAGTTATAAGCGTAATAAGACAAATAAAAACATACTTGTTCCGCATTTCCGTTGATTCAAGACAGCATGCAAAAAACTTTCTCCGTATACCTATGTACACAACATTGCATTATCCCAAATCCCAACAATTCATTTTTCTTCCTAGATCTTCAAGATTACGGAAGGCACCAGGAGTTTCTTTTCTCTTTTTACTTTAGCGTTTTGTTTGTATTACCTTAGCCAGGTTAGTAAAAAAAGAGCAGTCGTAATTTCTGGGGAGAAGCTAAAAAAAGATCTAAAAAACCTTCCTTACTTTCATGGCCATCTAACCAACTACACGACTTCTCTTACAGTATTATCTTTATCCATTCGAAAAAATTTACAATGGAGTCTTTAAAAGATAAGAGATAAAGGGCAGTGAGTACATTTAACGTGTTGATGCACCACACAAATAATTATCTTATTTGGAAGCATATATGCTTTTTTTTGTATAGCAGACGAAAACTGCATAAAAATCAACTCTTCAGTAAAACATCTCATTTTGTCTTAAATCGGCTGCTTACAACATTGTGATTATGAAGGGAGGAAAAATGTTTCATCTAAAGTCATGCCTTTTTAACAAAGAAATTGGCCTTTCTCCTCTCTCTCTCCCTCACTCTAACATAAACATGCACAGGAAGAAGATGACGTTCATTTTGCTGTTTGTATGTGCACACATACGCATGTTGTAAGACAAAGCACAATACAAGTTTATTCTTCATCTGCTACT
>JAHZNG010003679.1:0-12695 GCA_027744375.1 Orchesellides sinensis | reverse complement strand
TGCCTGGATTATTACAGTTGAAAATTGAAAGAACCCTAGTAGCGTCACTAATAAACTTTTCCATAATACGTTTAAAAGCATGTTTTAATGAAACTCGGTAAATATTAGTTGTGGAACGAGCTCCTAGTAGTAAACCGGTGGACCAAATAAGAATGGGACAACTATTTTCTGGCTGAACACTGACAGTTGAGCATTTAAATATTTGTATAGGTACGTAAGTATGAAATAAGTAACAAATGACGAAACTGATTGTTTTTGAAAACTTCAAGTTATTTTACGCTCAATTGAATCTCACCATCATACATTAATAATGCTTTTACATATTTAGTCTTGACGAAACTAAAACATCAGTGATATTTTCTTCTAGGTAATGTATAGTTGCCACTGTAAAGCATATACAATTAACGCAAGTGGTTTTTAAGCCAACATGTATCAGAATCAGTTACAAGTTACAATACAACAATAAAACTGGCTAAATCCAAAAACTACCAAATACGTTTCTGTCATGGTTTGTAAATACGTAAGATTATGAAGGAAGGTTGAAGATGGCACGTCTAACGTAGTAAAAAATATTTTGTTAGTAGTGAACATTTATGATTTTTTAGAGAAACGACTCATGTGTGAAATAAACGTGAACGAAGCAAATGTTCGTAGTAATGAATTTTGCATAAACAAGGGAACCTAATGTAACAATAATTAGCCCTCCGGTTACAGTGAATTGACTTACAACATTGCATTACATGTAATTCATTTCATGACAGGGCATGGGGTCAAGTTGTTTAATCCCTTATAGAAAGTATCTAACAAGAATCTAAAACACACTCGACCCATTTATAAGGTATTAGCTGCACACCACAAACGACAGCGTTCTGAATAACTGAAACGAGCCTTGCAATTAGACATTAGGTATGAAGGATAGAACTATAAATGATTAAAGAGAAATACTGTTACTTCGCCTTCTTATACATACGTGCTACCTAAATTCTACTAATTGATACTAGTAATCTGTGCATATAGTTCAAGCATCAACACATTGAACCAAGCCTAACTAACAAAAGTTGCTATTTTATCAGTATACCTATATTAGATTAATGCAAATGCACTACCGTCAAGTCAGTTATACAGAGGTACATAATAATTGTCTATGTAACTTATTCAGAAGTAACCGAAATAACAATGAGAAATAAAAGATGTTTCGCAATAAAATTGATTAAAAATTATTTATGTCTAGTTTACATTTTGGCGCAGTTTCTTTATTGAAATGAACACAGTTCATTAAAAAATATATTTAATAGGGATTTTAAAACAGTTCATTCTATCTTAACGTGAATCATTGTCATTCTATCATAAGCAAAAAACTTCCAACGGTATAGAATTATATGTATGCATAAACTATAAAAATACGAAAGATATTTGAGATTACCAACAATAACAATAGTTTAGAGAGCTGAAATAAAATTTGTGGAAGAGTTAGCTCCATTAACTAATCCATGATTTGATTTATCATTAGAACCTTATCACGATTTCTTATTGCATTATTTGGTAAAGCAGCTTGGCTTATGTCATTAAATATACAAAAAATAGTACAGGTATCATATAGTATGATTATCATCTTTTTAGATCCTTTTTCTTGTCATATATCTAATAAAATAACCATTACATAGTAGATTGTATCTTAAAGTACATACTATAATTAACTGTAAAGTTGGGGTTTGGGCAAAATAAACTTTAAATGTTTTAATCCAAATCTCAACGAAAATTCAAATATATTTTCTTTAATAGGAAAACAATAACCAAGTCATATATAAGCATTAATTACTTCAGTTTCAGTCCTCACCAGATTGTCACTCAATTTCTTTTTACCTTTACTATTTGCTTTTGGTGTATCTTTACCTTTAGTGCCTCCGTTTTGCTCCTTGTCCTTATCAGCAACAACAACCTTATCAGGATTATTCTTATTAGCGTCAGCAGCGGTCACCGCAGGATTTGGTAGGTTCAGAGCTTCTCGGAAGTGCACCGCAATGATATGGCAGGAAACGGACTTGTAGGCCACACTTTGGTCACAATGCATGCATTTAAGAGTCTGATCCTTGTCCCCTTTCTTATGGCGAGTGTCATAATGTTTGAACAATTTCTTAGTCCCATGCTTGCCCCCTTTGAATGTGACAAAACAAAGAAAGCATCGGAGAAATCCCTTGTGGCCAGTAAAGCACTTCAAAGCATCACCAGTAGTTGGGAATGACTTGTCACATATCTGGCACAGAAGACAGTTCTTCTTAAACCAATCTTTATCTTTGTAATTCGGCTCCTTCCACAAGTCTCCAAGGTCATCACCATGCTCTCCGATTTCTGCCGGGTCAAAAGGTTGCTCTTTACTACCCTCACCTTCATCCTCATCATCTTCGTCATCGCCACCTTTCTTCTTTTTAGGATTTGCCTTAGCCTTGGGCTTGGGTTTAGCTTTACTGTTGCCCTTCTTTCCCTTCCCAGTGTCTTCCTCCTCTTCCTCATCTTGCTCATTATCCTCCTCATCTTCATCTTCTTCGTCATCTTCTTCACCCCCTGAGAAATCCTTGTCTTCATCTAATTTTGATTTCTTGTTATTATTTCCAAATTTAACCTTAGGAGAAAGCTGATGCTTCTTGCCTCGACCAGCAGGAGCCTTTTTTGGTGTAGTTTTGGCAGCTGCCTTCTTAGCTGGAGCTCGACCTCTCTTCTTTTTTGTTTCCACTTCGGAATCTTCATCCTCCTCATCGTCCTCCGCTTCAGAGTCACTCATGTCCTTCACAGACTTCCTCTTCAGCACAGGCTTTGGGGTTCTCGAGCTGCGGCGACGGGACGGGGTGGTAGCCTCCTCTTCCTCACTGTCTGACAAAATCTCCTCCTTTACTTCAATCTCCTGCTCTACAACCTTCTTCGCTGCAGGTTTACGACCTTTGGGTGGCATGATGGCGGCTGCTGAAGAATATCACGCTCTATAATGCAGTCAGTCGTCAGTAGTCACCTGCCTAAACTCCCAGCAGATACAGCTCCTTACTTTATTGGACACCAAACAGGAAGGTTTTCCTAATAAATACAAACAACGACACAAGCATTAAGATTATTTTTTACCAATAAACCACTTTTTCAATCAATTAAATGTATAAATATAAATTGCTTACCTTTCTTATCAAATTTCCTTACAGCTTCCACCGAAATGATAAGAAAACTGTGATATTATTTTAAGTCTTGGTAAATAACTTGATAATCAAACCACTGACAAAATATCCTCCGATTCCACTTATATACGAGCTGTTAACCGGCTTCGTTCCCTTGTTGTATCAAAATACAGATAACCTCTGACTGTGTTGATGGAAGAGATGGAAATGAAGCCACGGAACAAGTTGTTGTGTTCAAAAGTGAATTTGTAAATATGTGGCTATCTACTCGAGTATTTGTTATGGATTGTGCATATGAAAAGGAAATGTTTTTGTTTGGCTTGTTCTGCAAATACCCAACATGCTCGTTTCCCACGTTCCTAGCTTACCCATCCACTATTTCATCCGCTGATACTCCAATCCAAACAAATATATCATATGCACGTAGACTAGAGACCAATACACGAATACGAATACGATAAGCTTTTTTTTTATAAAAGGGCATTTTACAAAAGAATACTGTTGTGCTTCACTCATGCACAAATTGACAATAGAGAATTTTTGGCTTGACGCTTAGTTCGTTCGGTATACTTAACTTTTCCTTTATCTATTTCAATCTGTATTAAGCTTGGGTAGCAAACGTTGTATGTTTAAAGTCAGTTGCATCATGTTAACTTTAAACTTTCAAAATATATTATGATGCATGCATGGATGGATGGACTAATAACAAGATAGCATGTTTTCAGTCAAAGAGCTACAGTTAAGATAACGAAATGATTTCATACACAGTCAATACTTGTCCTTTTTAGTCCTTACTGGTGACTGGATTGAAAACCTTAAAGCTTTTCGGGTGTTTATGCTTGTCGGCATTTTTGGTTGGTTTTGTCGTAAACCTAAAATATAACTTTATGTCTAAATGTCATTGCTCATTATAATACCGTAGTAAAAATGCAAATGATCCATTTGGGTATGAGTAGGAGTCGCCAAGTCATCCTGTCGGCGTATTTTCTTCATTTTTCTCGAATATGAAAGTAATACGCATGCATAATATGAGGCGTGCGGAGTGGCGAGTTGTAATTGTAAGAGCAAGTTGCAGTTTCATGATGCTGAAGAATACTTTTTTGACTTCTTCAATGAATCAATGCAATGTGTAGAACCGAAAAAGACACGAATACTTCTCTTCTCTGGTGTTCGGTCTTATATTTGTCGCCAGAATTAATAATCGTTTGACTTAGCATTTAGCATACGAATGACGAATTAACTAAAAATGTATCTAAGAGTGTTCAATTCTTTGTTAAGCTTCTCAAACTTAAACTTCTTGTTGGGCGTCTATACTCAGAGAGTAGGGTCTGAGAAAGAAATAATGTCTTCGCCAGTTTACCAAAATGTTATCCAAAAGATGCTAATAATATCAGTTATTGCTGTATTCCATTCCATCCATTGCAAAGAACCAGTAAAGGCACAGAGACGATATAAGTATAAGATATACAATATACATAATTTAAATGAAAGGAATCAATAATGTATTCCACGATCGTTTGCCCCATTCTTTAATATTCCTAATGGAATATATCATATATTTGAAATTTACACATTCATGACATTCATACACTGCAAGTAAATTCTCAGGTATATTATATTATTAAAGTATAAAACTTGAAATATCAAATTCTCAGGTAAACTAATTAAATTTTTTAACATAAATCATATCATGAACGTCCGCTTAGCTGTTTCCAAAACATAATTTACAGAAAATGAAAGCACACCTAACATGTAAAGCCTTAACTTAACGCCTCCAACTAAAGCACAAATAAAACAAAAATAATACAACACACCAATAGATGGTCTGCCAAAACATTGTTAGATACACAACCTCCTCCAACCTCCAACTTAATCAGGTTCCCTTTTAACAAATAAATGCATGTATGTATATTAAGCTCTCTTGAGATATTCGAAAACTGATTATTACCTGATTTAGAAGCAATTTAAGTGCATAGTGACCCATACGATATTGCCAAAAATATATTTCTCATTAATGTGATTGTCCTGAGGAAGACAGGTTTACTGTCGAAAGCTCGAGCAAATTAAAAGACTTTTCATTTCAAAATATCGACCATGGGCTCCGTCATAAATAATTTTACCCCCTCGTATGATACGATTTTACAAAATGAAGAAATATGAAATGATATGGAAATGTAATGCTACAACTGTCTACAACTAATGCTCTCTTAGTAACTTTCTACTTTTATCATACCACTAGTAAAACATTGATGCAATGCATTCTATACATCAATACGGAGGAAAAAGCTAATGTATTATCCGATTTCTTTTTTAGAAATAAAAACACAAAATCCACCCTGACTGCGACTGAACCCTGTCTTTACCGTATTTGTTGTTGTTCTTTAAATTATAAAATTGTTAAAATTATTTTACATTTCCTGATCTTGACCGCTAACGCTAACACATATACTTAGCTGCTAATTAGATTATTTTATATGTATGCATAAATGTTTCAGGAATAACTGCAAAAGAAATGACGATCAATTTGTAATTTAGTTCCTTCACAGAATAGCGTGTTTTTTCCAATAAATGCTATCAGACAATAAATTAAGTGGTCTTTGTCACAAATAGTTCTGGCCTTTTAGCCACTGCCACACTTAATCATGGATTCTTTACACACAAAAACTAACTCTAGCTGAACATGATTTATTTACATGTAGCTTAATGATATATACCTTAAGTATAGACATGATTTTTACAAAATAATTCTTATTTTATAGCATTTATAAACAGTAAAAAGTAAAAACTTCAATTACTATTTTTTTTGAAACACAAAAAAGACGTTAATGTTATCATAACATAATTTTTATTTTGAGATTGATAAATCATACTCTACTTTAAGATTGCTAACTTCACATTCACGATCATATAATACATATTGCATATCACATACCACTATTTAGCACTTAAATTATTATTTATTAGCACTATTCTTTGGAATTAATGATCGAAATCTAACGTGTTTAATCCTAACGCGTACGATAAGATAGTTTAACTCTTATGTCATTCAAAACCCCAAAATTGGTTTGGCGTTCTCTTGTATTTGAAAACTTGCATGTTGCACATGTTAGAACCCCCTGATTCAATAATTTCAGAGTGAAGATTCGAGATCTATATTAATAAACTTTAAAATTTTATTATACCTAAAGGATTCTAACCATGAACGAAAAAAATCGCTTAATAATGCAAGGCTATATAAGTTTAGGTTCACTTACGTCCAATAGATCAGCAATTTTAGACTTAGAATAATTACTTCAAGTTTATAAGGAAGTTGTCGTACTTTAAAACAAAATACCAAATTACATAAAAACGGAGGGTTGAATTACGTCACAATTAACAACATGGTAGTTATTAACAATACTTATCTACATTTGGGAAACCTATCCGGATTCATTTTCGTAAGTCTACGATATAGGCCACCATGCTTATCGTCTTCATTTTCCTCATCACAAGTCACCCTACCGCTGCAACCAGGTCTCGGTGCCACTCTTGAATTCTGTTACGACGTCGATTGAACCAAGCGGCTAGTGCCTGTCTCGTAATGACATGGTGCGTTATGATATCCGGAGTGACAGTGACACTATGAAAAGCAACAGATCTGGGTGTCGGACAATACGGACAACGGAGAGTGTTCGGCTGCTGCTACTGCTCATGGTCCCTTTCATACCGTTCTATTAACTAGACAGTTGATGGCTGCTGTTCATTTCCAACCACGACCTTGAAGCAAAGGTGGCAGAGAAGAACTACCCTCCCTCTTGTTTCCCCATGAGCAAGTAAACAAGCCAGAGCTAGAGCCTTACGAATGCCATCAGGATAACTCGTTGAGGCACAGTTGGCATTTCACAAGCTGATTTTGATTTTAACCCATTCATTGTCGTACACCTCCGGTTCTTTCCAATGCTGATTAGGATTGTCCAGGTCCACTATTACTTCAAAATCATACTCGTTCCTAGCTCGAGATAAAGGACGAGGCGGAGGAGGTGGAGAAGGTTATTCAGCAGGTGTTCGCCTGGACGCTGCTTTCTTGGCACCACCACCATCAGACCTTCCTGTACTGCTGGTCTTCCCTTTCTTGGGAGTTGGAGGAGGTTTACGTCAGTCATGCTGATGGCTTCTCCTTCTTCATCTCCGGTTCTGACATCTGAACTCTGTCCAGCAGCAATTATTTCCGGTCTCCTCCTTTCTCTCGTACCACCAGCACCAGCAATTACATGTATACTTAGATGAAATACCCTAAAAAGAAGTAAACAGTGTTTGATTAGCTACAATCAATCAATCAATCATTAATTTATATATAAAATACAAAACGTTGCACACTTCACACTTTACTGCAAAAAATCTTACCTGCCTTTTGTCCAGCAAAACCAAATACCTGGTAATAATATAAATGAAAGATCCAGCAGCCTTCTTCCAGACTTCTGTAAACAAGATCACATGTATTTCCAGCAGAGCAGAGCTGTCTTGCCGCTGCTGCCTCAGAAGACCGTCTACTTTTTCTATGAAAATCTCACCCTATGTTTACAGGTGCACAGCTACAGGGATAAATGCACCTGGACCTGAACAAGCAGCTTTTTTTTGTTCTACTTCGTTGTTTGGTCAAATGCCTTATGGCAATGCAATCCCATCAGAAAGTTTGTATATGTATGGATATGGATAAGGATAGGTTATTCTAGGCCGGTCTTCATCCTGTGTGGAACTATCATAACATTACATATTAAAATCGTAGTAGATAAATATTCATAAGAAATTCACAATCTACAGAATGAAGGAAGCAATAGGAAAGATCACAAAATCAAAGCTTCAGCAAGGGGCACTGTGAGAAACGTTCTGGTTTGGTGAAAGTCTAATGTACCGTGTGGACCTTACTTTCGGTTCTGTTTATTAATTTATATGGGCATATTTACACATGAAAAGCAAAGGGCATGTTTAATGAACTAGAAGAACTCCCCTCTTGCATATATAGTGTAGAACATGCCACAACAAGTCCATATCATCAAGCATTATTTTTTGTTTGCAGGTAAAGTTTACTTACGGAGATGCGAGAGCTTCTAGTTGTACTCGGTAAACATTGCAATGCATTTGACTATCATTCCAAATTCTTGAATTCCAGGAAAGAAGGATGCTGACATGCTAAGCCTACCTTGATTTTGAGCACCTCCATTCCATTTGCGTATACTCAACACATCAAATATTTACAATGGAATCGAAAGGGAGAAGGCACACCTTGATTTTACTCGTGGAATCCAAACATTTCCCAATTTTCCGACCTCTCTCACTTCAACAATTCATGTTGCCGGTTGTTTGTTAACCTTGTCTGGAGCTTTCTCTCGTCGTAACGCAAAGTCAACAAATCTCAACTTTTGTTTGCATGCATGACATATTTATGACATATGGATGACCTGACCATTTAGGCATGTTTTATGGTTTAGTAGGCTACAAGTACGAATAGTATTAGTGTAACTTTCTACAGTAAAATATTGTCTACAAACTAAAGACATCAACAATAAACATTGCGGTGCTAATTAAGGCAAAATCTTTGTTGGCAAAAATTTTTGAATTAGTTAATCGTAGTGTATAATTTGCATGTTCAAGTTATATTCTATAGAGTAAGATAATCCAAATGCAAACAAGTTGATTTCGACAACCCTACGCATTTACAATTTTACAACTTATGATTTTAAAATGATGTTTGGAAACACTATCAATAAGATATTTATTCTTAGAAGCTATAGACTTTGATCACTGAATTCTTTTGATGTGTACAAACCATGCATAATATATTTTTTACTGAAGGTGAATCAGGTATGTAAATTATACTTTAAAGGGTGAAATAGTTATGAAGATTCCTATTATCTACATCATATGTATGTATCAATATATCTTCCGGTAGATGTATCAGGTTTTGTTAAGAAACATGGCCAATGGGTGCGACTTGACTTGAGTATAAAGTATGCAACTCGCGTGCTCAACAATTCCAAGTTTTACATCAAGACATGTTTTTATATGCAGCTTGGAGTCTGCGTTTGCTTCGGATTTTAAAATGATAGCGTCATTCATTACCATACAATAATGAATTATAATAGAAACACCAGATAATCCACTAACCTAATACGACAACAATATGCACATAAACCGATTCTAGACAGTAGAATAGTACGTACTAAACAAACCGGACATCTCTACCTACCTGCTTACGCTACTTGTCCTGGCATACCGCAAATTACCTTTTCCAGACCGCTAACTGTTCATGATGATGGTTTCTATTTCTGTCTTTAACATTATTTATGTATCAGCTCTTATAAACATAGAATATGGAAATCCCTGCAGGAAAATAGTAAAACACACAGACATATTTAGATAATTAATACGAATGTGTTCCTATCTAAACTTCGCAAGTACTTCAATTCACATGGAGAATAATTTAGAGGAAAGCAAAATATGAAATCTAAGCATTCTAAAGAGCAGAAAGGACTAAAATGTTAAGACATTAGCCTATAGCAGTACGTTTCATCCATTAATACAATACTAACACTAACTAATTGCTAAAGCTCAGTCTTTATTATTCTTTTTCCAGTCTCAGAACGCATATAGTCAAATATTCTTATTACAGTGACAATCCATATAAGTTATGATAGACAGTATAGAACTCTCCTCATTTCATTTCACCAGGCTCCAGCTTTTTTTAATTTCATTGTGAATTTAGTATGGAGTGAATATCAATGTAGGTACATGTGTGAAAAGATATTTAATACCTTTACGACTGCCGATTCTGAGCATCATGGTTGATAAAGAAATCCTTTTTAGATTCTACTCACATCTTTCATAGCCGTAAGAGTGTGAACCGTGAAGTTATTCGGTTATTGAGTTCTATACAAAGAATGGATATGATGACATTGTCATTATTATTTGTTTTTGGATTCACACACTTAAATGCGTGGTTTCGTATTTATATCACAGTTTATATCGGAACCTAGTATCTATGTAAGTATAGGTAGCAGCAAAGATGATTGATATTCTTATCTCATCTAGCACAAAAATTTACTACATATTACGACCCCACAACTCGAAACGCAGTTTGTCCCCAATACAGATGAAGCTCCAGATCATCACGCGCAGGCTAGTCACAATATATTAAATGGGCAAAGGTACATATTCTACCTTTATTCTACCTTTCAATCCATCACTGACTACTGACTAATATCGTCGTTTGTCCATATTTTACAATAGACATGAAAGTAGTATACCGTAAAACTTCTGAAATATTTCAGGCAAGGAGAGATAGCTTCAAGTCATTGTATTTCCGATTTATAGCTGAAGGTATATTAAGCTATTTTAGTAATGGAAATTTGACAAAGCTAAAAGGACCGACCAAATTACAAAGTTTTACAGTTACGCAGCGAATAGGGAAAGTATATATTTAATGCAAGAAAATTTTCTTTCGACAGAATAACAGATGGAATATGTAAGGAATTTCTTTAGATTCACCCATTCTACAACTCTCTATTTTGTGCATTCCATTCGATTACTCGTCCCTTCTCTTTCTCATTCATTCATTTCAATCTGTCTCTTACATTTCCTGTGTCTGTATTACTATACTGTATGTCGTATTGAGTATTAATTGTACGGGAAACAAGAGCTACCTTGTATTCCTACCTTATGTATGCTTCATGGCGTATGTGTTTATATCAAATAGCACAACGGCAAAAAAATAATGTTATCTCAGATAATATTCCTGCACGTAGGCTTGTCCTTCTGTTATTACCATCTTCTTATCAAAGTATGAAAAGCATCTTCATTACCTGTCTTGTCTGTTGATAATGAAAAAAGAAGTATTGGTTAGAGTCCCATATGCCATATTAATTTATCCCACCAAAGTGGGAAGGAAAGAAGTAAAAATGAGTAATATTGAAACGATGCGTTTGTGATGAAAGAATAAAATGAAAGGAATAGCTGAAAATAAAGGATATTTGCTGTAAACCAGTAAACCTCATCGATACGTCGACACAGCATACCTCGACAGCCTCACGCTATAAAAACATTTTTCACACGAACCATACCCTGTCATCGTGCAAACTCAAGTGTTTCTCCATTCCAGCCTGGATAAGGGAGTGTACCATGAGAGTGTGAGGTAGGAATGGTGCCATAAAAGAGGGTGGAGCAGAAAGAGAATGAATGAGGATAATAAATAGATTACTACTACTTTGATTAGATTGGTCTCTAGGTGAAAGGCATTAATGAGTTTTTCAGCTCATCTCTTCTGATCTAGTTTATATAATATGATAAGAGCATTCGTTATCCCGAATATACCATGAAAATGAATGTTAGCTTGTTATACAATGTCGTATGGCATAAATGAAGTACATGCATACCTACACTACTTTACCACTCATTCTGCTAGATGATAAATGAAAAACATAAACTATGTGATTACTTTTGGTGTTGGTCAGCAATGTGGGCTACTAGAAAGAAAACTGCGTATTATATTATCAACCATCCCATGTTTATATGAATTTAATGGAAGGATAATATTATGATTAGCAAGACTGCGAATGAACAAGAAAAGGGCGGGGATGAGGATGGCTATATCAATGTCGGAAATTAATTAATGGCTATTAAACATTGGATCGCCTGCGGTTTATATTTTGGTGCATTTATTGGAATATTCATTCTCAAAATCAGTTACGAATTGTAGTAACTGCATGCAAATTTTACATTAGCAACACAGTAAGTGAAAGCAATCAGTATGCAGTATGCACACATATGTAATTGTCTTTTATTTAAAAGTAACAAATGTTTTTGGGGAAATAAAACTTTCTATCTGCGGCTGATTTCCTTTGTTCTATTCGAATGCATTTTTTTCAGTATGTATATGGATCTTAGAGTAGATGAGAATTATACACCAAGCTTTGCATGTTGTCTTGTGAAAAGCAATTTATTACAACAACGTTGGAAAAGTAAAGGTGATAACTTGCTACCAAACTAATAATTCATCCAACTACTCATGTATTTATAAGAATGCATGCAAACAGCAGAAAAATCGGATTGTCTATTTGGTTTATTTTCCAGCTGCATTTGGACGAACGCAAGATATAATAATAATAATAATAATAATAATAATAACAACAAAGAGAGTTCTTCCGGTCTATAATTCATATTCATACTGTGTACTGTACTCCACCGTACCGGAATGGATAAATTAAATAATTTTCTGCACTTACATAAAAGAAATACTTCAAAAGGAGTAGTTGAGTTTTGATAATTAAAGTATTTGGAAATTGATGCAATTTTGCACAAACCAAAATATCCAACGCCATTACATGGAAACTGAGAAAGACATATTGCATTTAACGAAAGGGTTGTCATTGTTAAAATCTTTCGTGAAAATGCCTAAATCTTTATTAAAACATTTTGATTGCAATGTTTATAGAATTCAAATATTCGTTTTTGGCACCTTGTCTTGGTAAAGTTGAAACTAAACTTCAAATCTTGTACAAAATA